>JAACNH010003190.1:0-31093 GCA_019447015.1 Hymenochirus boettgeri | reverse complement strand
TATTCAGGTAAAGACCTACAGTTATCTATATTCAGGTAAGGGACAGGAAGGGGCAATTGGGGCAAATACTGCCTTTTTCTATGTCTAATATAAAGGGAATTTGAATTTTTGTCCCTTTGCCTTGCAGGATTCTGAATAAGATTCTGGATTTTTACCAAGAGGACGGACTTCCTTGGCACAGGAGCATTGAGCCTTGTCTAACCTCCCTTACCAGCTCAAGCAATGACCAGGAGGTAAGGGGAAAGATGTACATGTTTGATATTATTTTGTGTATACAGAGTGTGTATGGCTGTATAGAGTATATGCTGCATTTAAAGTGTGTATAGACACCCACTAGACCAGTCTGTAGACACCCACTAGACCCACTAGACTAGTCTGTAGACACCCACTAGACCCACTAGACTAGTCTGTAGACACCCACTAGACTAGTCTGTAGACACCCACTAGACTATCGTCAAATGTTACTATGTCAGGGAGCCCTGACATAAAAACAGTATTTATCTCTGACATCCATTCACCTACAAATAGTCAATATGTTACTATCAGTCAAATGTACTATTCAGGGAGCCCTGACATAAAACAGTATTTATCTCTGACATCCATTCACTAACACATAGTCATTGTTACTATCAGTCAAATGTTACTAGTCAGGGAGCCCTGACTAAAACAGTATTTATCTCTGACATCCCTTCACCTAACACATAGTCATATGTTACTATCAGTCAAATGTTACTATTCAGGGAGCCCTGACATAAAAAACGTATTTATCTCTGACTCCATTCACCTAACACATAGTCATATGTTACTATCAGTCAAATGTTACTATCAGGGAGCCCTGACATAAAAACAGTATTTATCTCTGACTCCATTCACACTAACACATAGTCTATGTTACTATCAGTCAAATGTTACTATTCAGGGAGCCCTGACATAAAAACAGTATTATTCTCTGACATCCATTCACCTAACACATAGTCATATGTTACTATCAGTCAAATGTTACTATCTCAGGGAGCCCTGACATAAAACAGTATTTATCTCTGACATCCATTCACCTAACACATAGTCATATGTTACTATCAGTCAAATGTTACTATGTCAGGGAGCCCTGACATAAAACAGTATTTATCTCGAGCTCCATTCACCACACATAGTCATATGTTACTATCAGTCAAATGTACTATGTCAGGGAGCCCTGACATAAAACAGTATTTATCTCTGACATCCATTCACCTAACATATGTCATTGTTACTATCAGAAATGTTACTATGTCAGGGAGCCCTGACAAAAACAGTATTTATCTCTGACATCCATTCACCTAACACATAGTCTATGTACTATCAGTCAATGTACTATGTCAGGGAGCCCTGACATAAAAACAGTATTTATCTCTGACATCCATCACCTAACACATAGTCATATGTTACTATCAGTCAAATGTTACTATGTCAGGGAGCCCTGAACATAAAAACAGTATTTATCTCTGACATCCATTCACCTAACACATAGTCTATTGTTACTATCAGTCAAATGTTACTATGTCAGGGAGCCCTGACATAAAAACAGTATTTATCTCTGATCCATTCACCTAACACATAGTCATATGTTACTATCAGTCAAATGTTACTATGTCAGGGAGCCCTGACATAAAACAGTATTTATCTCTGACATCCCATTCACCTAACACATAGTCATATGTTACTATCAGTCAAATGTTACTATTCAGGGAGCCCCTGACATAAAAACAGTATTTATCTCTGACATCCATTCACCTAACACATAGTATATGTTACTATCAGTCAAATGTTACTATGTCAGGAGCCCTGACATAAAAACAGTATTATCTCTGACATCCATCACTAACACATAGTCATATGTTACTATCAGTCAAATGTTATATGTCAGGGAGCCTGACATAAAAACAGTATTTATCTCTGACATCCATTCACCTAACACATAGTCATATGTTACTATCAGTCAAATGTTACTATTCAGGGAGCGCCTGACATAAAAACAGTATTTATCTCTGACATCCATTCACCTAACATAGTCATATGTTACTATCAGTACAATGTTACATTCAGGGACCCTGATAATAAAACAGTATTTATCTCTGACATCCATTCACCTAACACATAGTCATATGTACTATCAGTCAAATGTTACTATGTCAGGGAGCCCTGACATAAAACAGTATTATCTCTGACATCCATTCACCTACACATAGTCATATGTTACTATCAGTCAAATGTTACTATTCAGGGAGCCCTGACATAAAAACAGTATTTATCTCTGACATCCATTCACCTAACACATAGTCATATGTTACTATCAGTCAAATGTACTATCTCAGGAGCCCTGACATAAAAACGTATTTACTCTGACATCCATTCACCTAACACATAGTCAATGTACTATCAGTCAAATGTTACTATCTCAGGGAGCCCTGACATAAAACAGTATTTATCTCTGACATCCATTCACCAACACATAGTCATATGTTACTATCAGTCAAATGTTACTATTCAGGGAGCCCTGACATAAAAACAGTATTTATCTCTGACATGCCATTCACCTAACACTAGTCATATGTTACTATCAGTCAAATGTTACTATCTCAGGGAGCCCTGACATAAAAACAGTATTATCTTGACTCCATTCACCTAAAACATAGTCAATGTTACTATCAGTCAAATTGTACTAGTCAGGGAGCCCTGACATAAAAACAGTATTATCTCTGACATCATTCACCTAACACATAGTCATATGTTACTATCAGTCAAATGGTTACTATGTCAGGGAGCCCTGACATAAAAACAGTATTTATCTCTGAATCCATTCACTAACACATAGTCATATGTACTATCAGTCAAATGTTCATATGTCAGGGAGCCCTGACATAAAAACAGTATTTATCTCTGACATCCATTCACACCTAACACATAGTCATATGTTACTATCAGTCAAATGTACTATGTCAGGGCCCATCATAAAACAGTATTATCTCTGACATCCATTCACCTAACACATAGTCATAGTTACTATCAGTCAAATGTTACTACAGGGAGCCCTGACATAAAACAGTATTTATCTCTGACATCCATTCACCTAACACATAGTCATATGTTACTATCAGTCAAATGTTACTATGTCAGGGAGCCCTGCATAAAAACAGTATTTATCTCTGAATCCATTCACCTAACACAAGTCATATGTTACTATCAGTCAAATGTTACTATCTCGGGAGCCCTGACATAAAAACAGTATTATCTCTGACATCCATTCACCTAACACATGCATATGTTACTATCAGTCAAATGTATATGTCAGGGAGCCCTAAAAACAGTATTTATCTCGACATCCATTCACCTACACATAGTAATGTTACTATCAGTCAAATGTTACTATTCAGGGAGCCCTGACATAAAAACAGTATTTATCTCTGAACTCCATTCACCTAACACATAGTCATATGTTACTATCAGTCAAATGTTACTATCTCAGGGAGCCCTGACATAAAACAGTATTTATCTCTGACATCCATTCACCTAACACATAGTCATATGTTACTATCAGTCAAATGTTACTATCTCAGGGAGCCCTGACATAAAACAGTATTTATCTCTGACATCCATTCACCTAACACATAGTCATATGTTACTATCAGTCAAATGTTACTATCTCAGGGAGCCCTGACATAAAAACAGTATTTATCTCTGACATCCATTCACCTAACACATAGTCATATGTTACTATCAGTCAAATGTTACTATCTCAGGGAGCCCTGACATAAAAACAGTATTTATCTCTGACATCCATTCACCTAACACATAGTCATATGTTACTATCAGTCAAATGTTACTATGTCAGGGAGCCCTGACATAAAAACAGTATTATATCTGACATCCATTCACCTACACATAGTCATATGTTACTATCAGTCAAATGTTACTATGTCAGGGAGCCCTGACATAAAACAGTATTTATCTCTGACATCCATTCACCTAACACATAGTCATATGTTACTATCATCAAATGTACTATTCAGGGAGCCCTGACATAAAAACACGTATTTATCTCTGACTCCATTCACCTAACACATAGTCATATGTTACTACAGTCAAATGTTAATATTGGGAGCCCTGACATAAAAACAGTATTATCTCTGACTCCATCACCTAACACATAGTCATATGTTACTATCAGTCAATGTTACTATCAGGGAGCCCTGACATAAAACAGTATTTATCTCTGACATCCATCACCTAACACATAGTCATATGTTACTATCAGTCAAATGTTACTATGTCAGGGAGCCCTGACATAAAAACAGTATTACTCTGACATCCATTCACCTATACACATAGTCATATGTTACTATCAGTCAAATGTTACTATGTCAGGGAGCCCTGACATAAAAACAGTTTTATCTCTGACACCCTTCACCTAACACATTTCATTGTTACTATCAGTCAAATGTTACTATGTCAGGGAGCCCTGACATAAAAACAGTATTTATCTCTGACATCCATTCAATAACACTAGTCATATGTTACTATCAGTCAAATGTTACTAGTCAGGGAGCCTGACATAAAAACAGTATTATCTCTGACATCCATTCACCTAACACATAGTAATATTACATCAGTCAAATGTTACTATGTCAGGGAGCCCTGACATAAAAACAGTATTTATCTCTGACATCCATTCACCTAACACATAGTATATGTTACTATCAGTCAAGTTACTATGTCAGGGAGCCCTGACATAAAAACAGTATTATCTGACATCCCTTCACCTAACACATAGTCATATGTTACTATCAGTCAAATGTTACTATGTCAGGGAGGCCTGACATAAAAACAGTATTTATCTCTGACATCCATCACCTAACACATAGTCATATGTTACTATCAGTCAAATGTTACTATGTCAGGGAGCCCTACATAAAAACAGTATTTATCTCTGACATCCATTCACCTAACACATAGTCATATGTTACTATCAGTCAAATGACTATGTCAGGGAGCCCTGACATAAAAACAGTATTTATCTCTGACATCCATTCACCTAACACATAGTCATATGTTACTATCAGTCAAATTGACTGCAGGGAGCCCTGACATAAAAACAGTATTTATCATCTGACATCCATTCACCTAACACATAGTCATTATGTACTATCAGTCAAATGTACTATGTCAGGGAGCCCTGACATAAAAACAGTATTTATCTCGACATCCATTCACCTAACAACATAGTCATATGTTACTATCAGTCAAATGTACTATGTCAGGAGCCCTGACAAAAACAGTATTTATCTCTGACATCCATTCACCTAACACATAGTCATATGTTACTATCAGTCAAATGTTACTATGTCAGGGAGCCCTGACATAAAAACGTATTTATCTCTGACTCCATTCACCTAACACATAGTCATATGTTACTATCAGTCAAATGTTACTATGTGGAGCCCTGACATAAAAACAGTATTTATCTCGACTCCATTCAACTAACACTAGTCATATGTTACTATCAGTCCAATGTACTATGTCAGGGAGCCCTGACAAAAAACAGTATTTATCTCTGACTCCATTCACCTAACACATAGCATATGTTACATCAGTCAAATGTTACTATTCAGGGAGCCTGACATAAAAACAGTATTTATCTCTGACATCCAATTCACCTACACTAGTCATATGTTACTATCAGTCAAATGTTACTATGTCAGGGAGCCCTGACATAAAAAACGTATTTATCTCTGACATCCATTCACCTAACACATAGTCATATGTTACTATCAGTCAAATGTTACTATGTCAGGGAGCCCTGACATAAAACAGTATTATCTCTGACTCCATTCACCTAAAACATAGTCATATTTTACTATCAGTCAAATGTTACTATGTCAGGGAGCCTGACATAAAAACAGTATTTATCTCTGACATCCATTCACCTAACACATAGTCATATGTACTATCAGTCAAATGTACTATGTCAGGGAGCCCGACATAAAAACAGTATTTATCTCTGACATCCATTCACCTAACACATAGTCATATGTTACATCAGTCAAATGTTACTATGTCAGGGAGCCCTGACATAAAAACAGTATTTATCTCTGACATCCATTCACCTAACACATAGTCATATGTTCTATCAGTCATGTTACTATGTCAGGGAGCCCTGACATAAAAACAGTATTATCTCTGACTCCATTCACCTAACACATAGTTTATGTACTATCAGTCAATGTTACTATGTCAGGGAGCCCTGACATAAAACAGTATTTATCTCTGACATCCATTCACCTAACACATAGTCATAGTTACTATCAGTCAAATGTTTACTATGCAGGGAGCCCTGACATAAAAACAGTATTATCTCTGACATCATTCACCTACACATAGTCATATGTTACTATCAGTCAAATGTAACTATGTCAGGGAGCCCTGACATAAAAACAGTATTTATCTCTGACATCCATTCACCTAACACATAGTCATATGTTACTATCAGTCAAATGTTACTAGTCAGGGAGCCCTGACATAAAAACAGTATTATCTCTGACATCCATTCACCTACACATGTCATAGTTACTATCAGTCAAATGTACTATCTCAGGAGCCCTGACATAAAAACAGTATTTATCTCGACATCCATTCACCTAACACTAGTCATATGTTATATATCAGTCAAATGTTACTATGTCAGGGAGCCCTGACATAAAACAGTATTATCTTGACTCCATTCACCTAACACATAGTCATATGTTACTACAGTCAAATGTACTATCTCAGGGAGCCCTGACATAAAAACAGTATTATCTCTGACATCCATTCACCTTACACATAGTCATGTTACTATCAGTCAAATGTTACTATGTCAGGGAGCCCTGACATAAAAAACAGTATTATCTCTGACATCCATCACCTAACACATAGTATAGTTACTATCAGTCAAATGTACTATGTCAGGGAGCCCTGACATAAAAACAGTATTTATCTCTGACATCCATCACCTAACACATAGTCATATGTTCTATCAGTCAAATGTTACTATGTCAGGGAGCCCTGACATAAAAACAGTTATTATCTCTGACATCCATTCACCTAACACATAGTCATATGTTACTACAGTCAAATGTTACTATGTCAGGGAGCCCTGACATAAAAACAGTATTTATCTCTGAAATCCATTCACCTAACACATAGTCTATGTTACTATCAGTCAAATGTTACTATGTCAGGAGCCCTGACATAAAACAGTATTATCTCTGACATCCATCACCTAACACATAGTCATATGTTACTATCAGTCAAATGTTACTATGTCACGGGAGCCCTGACTAAAAACAGTATTTTCTCTGCTTCATCACCCAACACATAGTCATATGTTACTATCAGTCAAATGTTACTATGTCAGGGGCCCTGACATAAAAAAGTATTTATCTCTGACATCCATTCACCTAACACATAGGTATGTTACTATCAGTCAAATGTACTATGTCAGGGAGCCCTGACATAAAAACAGTATTTATCTCTGACATCCATTCACCTAACACATAGTCATATGTTATATCAGTCAAATGTACTATGTCAGGGAGCCCTGACAAAAAACAGTATTAATCTGACATCCATTCACCTAACACATAGTCATATGTTACTATCAGTCAAATGTTACTATGTCAGGGAGCCTGACATAAAAACAGTATTTATCTCTGACATCCATTCACCTAACACATAGTCATATGTTACTATCAGTCAAATGTTACTATGTCAGGGAGCCCTGACATAAAAACAGTATTTATCTCTGACATCCATTCACCTAACACATAGTCATATGTTACTATCAGTCAAATGTTCTATGTCAGGGAGCCCTGACATAAAACAGTATTTATCTCTGACATCCATTCACCTAACACATAGTCATATGTTACTATCAGTCAAATGTTACTATGTCAGGGAGCCCCTGACATAAAACAGTATTTATCTCTGACATCCATTCACCTAACACATAGTCATATGTTACTATCAGTCAAATGTTACTATGTCAGGGAGCCCTGACATAAAAACAGTATTTATCTCTGACATCCATTCACCTAACACATAGTCATATGTTACTATCAGTCAAATGTTACTATGTCAGGGAGCCCTGACATAAAAACAGTATTTATCTCTGACATCCATTCACCTAACACATAGTCATATGTTACTATCAGTCAAATGTTACTATCTCAGGGAGCCCTGACATAAAAACAGTATTATCTCTGACATCCATTCACCTTACACATAGTCATATGTTACTATCAGTCAAATGTTACTATTCAGGGAGCCCTGACATAAAAACAGTATTTATCTGACATCCATTCACCTAACACATAGTCATATGTTACTATCAGTCAAATGTTACTATGTCAGGGAGCCCTGACATAAAACAGTATTTATCTCTGACATCCATTCACCTAACACATAGTCATATGTTACTATCAGTCAAATGTTACTATGTCAGGGAGCCCTGACATAAAACAGTATTTATCTCTGACATCCATTCACCTAACACATAGTCATATGTTACTATCAGTCAAATGTTACTATCTCAGGGAGCCCTGACATAAAAACAGTATTTATCTCTGACATCCATTCACCTAAACACCTAGTCATATGTTAATATCAGTCAAATGTTACTATTCAGGGAGCCCTGACATAAAACAGTATTTATCTCTGACTCCATTCACCTAACACATAGTTCATATGTTACTATCAGTCAAATGTTACTATGTCAGGGAGCCTGACATAAAAACAGTATTTATCTCTGACATCCATTTCACCTAACACATAGTATATGTACTATCAGTCCAATGTTACTATGTCAGGGAGCCCTGACATAAAAACAGTATTATCTCTGACTTCCATTCACCTAACACATAGTCATATGTTTACTATCAGTCAAATGTTACTATGCAGGGAGCCTGACATAAAACAGTATTTATCTTGACATCCATTCCCCTAACAAAGTCATATGTTACTATCAGTCAAATGTTACTATGTCAGGGAGCCCTGACATAAAAAACAGTATTATCTCTGACATCCATTCACCTAACACATAGTCATATGTTACTATCAGTCAAATGTTACTATGCAGGGAGCCCTGACATAAAAACAGTATTTATCTCTGACATCCATTCACCTAACACATAGTCATATGTTACTATCAGTCAAATGTACTATGTCAGGGAGCCCTGACATAAAAACAGTATTTATCTCTGACATCCATTCACCTAACACATAGTCATATGTTACTATCAGTCAAATGTTACTATGTCAGGGAGCCCTGACATAAAAACAGTATTTATCTCTGACATCATTCACCTAACACATAGTCATATGTTACTATCAGTCAAATGTTACTATGTCAGGGAGCCCTGACATAGAAAACAGTATTTACTCTGACATCCATTCACCTAACACATAGTCTATGTTACTATCAGTCAAATGTTACTATGTCAGGGAGCCCATGACATAAAAACAGTATTTATCTCTGACATCCTTCACCTAACACATGTCATATGTTACTATCAGTCAAATGTACTATGTCAGGGAGCCCTGACATAAAACAGTATTTATCTCTGACATCCATTCACCTAACACATAGTCATATGTTACTATCAGTCAAAGTTACTATGTCAGGGAGCCCTGACATAAAAACAGTATTTATCTCTGACATCCATTCACCTAACACATAGTCATATGTTACATCAGTCAAATGTTACTGTCAGGGAGCCCTGACATAAAAACAGTATTTATCTTGACATCCATTCACCTAACACAAGTGCATATGTTACTATCAGTCAAAATGTACATATGTCAGGGAGCCCTGACATAAAAACAGTATTTATCTCTGACATCCATTCACCTAACACATAGTCATATGTTACTATCAGTCAAATGTTACATGTCAGGGAGCCCTGACATAAAAACAGTATTTATCTCTGACATCCATTCACCTAACACATAGTCATATGTACTATCAGTCAAATGTTACTATGTCAGGGAGCCCTGACATAAAAAACAGTATTTATCTCTGACATCATTAACTAACACATAGTCATATGTTACTATCAGTCAAATGTTACTATGCAGGGAGCCCTGACATAAAAACAGTATTTATCTCTGACATCCATTCACCTAACACATAGTCATATGTTACTATCAGTCAAATGTTACTATGTCAGGGAAGCCCTGACATAAAAACAGTATTTATCTCTGACATCCATTCACCTAACACATAGTCATATGTTACTATCAGTCAAATGTTACTATGTCAGGGAGCCCTGACATAAAACAGTATTTATCTCTGACATCCATTCACCTAACACATAGTCATATGTTACTATCAGTCAAATGTTACTATGTCAGGGAGCCCTGACATAAAACAGTATTTATCTGACATCCATTCACCTAACACATAGTCATAGGTTACTATCAGTCAAATGTTACTATGTCAGGGAGCCCTGACATAAAACAGTATTTCTTCTGAATCCATTCACTAACACATTAGTCATATGTACTATCAGTCAAATGTTACTATGTCAGGGAGCCCTGACATAAAAACAAGTATTTATCTCTGACATCACACACTAACACATAGTCATATGTTACTATCAGTCAAATGTTACTATGTCAGGGAGCCCTGACATAAAAACAGTATTTATCTCTGACATCCATTCACCTAAACAATAGTCATTATGTACTATCAGTCAAATGTTACTATGCTCAGGGAGCCCTGACATAAAAAACAGTATTTATCTCTGACATCCATTCACCTAACACAGTCATATGTTACTATCAGTCAAATGTTACTATGTCAGGGAGCCCTGACATAAAAACAGTATTGATCTATGACATCCATTCACCTCATAACACATAGTCATATGTTACTATCAGTCAAATGTTACTATGTCAGGGAGCCCTGACATAAAAACAGGATTTATCTCTGACATCCATTCACTAAACACATAACAGGTTATTCAATAAAAGTTCTTTAAAACGGTGCTAATTTTGCCCCAACCAATCAGATCTTATTTAACATTTGAAAGCTAACATCTGATTGGTGGGGCAAAATTAGCACCATTTTAAACAATAAGAACTTTTATTGAATAACCCTGATAGTTCATACAAATATAGAACATTGATAAAATATCTGTTTCATCACAATGGTCAATGGGGGTCTCTACAGTTTCTGTCACAACCTCTGGGGGCCCTGGTTGAGAAACGCTGGTATAGGGCAGTGTTGGGGGCATCATGGGGTAATACTCCTGTTTGTCTCTCCATCAGATGGTTCTTGGTCAGATTGAAGAGCACCGACGTAGCCACCAGCAAGTTAACATCCCTTTCTTTGATGTTTTCCTGAGGAATCTCTGCCAAGGTAAGTCTAATGAACAACATGGGAGATATAACGTTAGTGGGATGACCACGTATATGGAAAGGAACGCTCCACCGCTTACGTGCGAACCATAGAAAGTCTGGACAGTGTGTTGGCTTGGAGGTTAGAACTAAACCTTGTGCATGGACTCTGTATATTCTGCCTAAACTCAAGCCATTGAAACGGAGGTTTATTGTCTGTTTGCATCTATGTTGTCATGTGTGGATGATTGTGTCAGGTCTTGTGGTTACAGGCATAGTGTGATGTTATGTTTGTGTGTACAGGCTCTAGTGTGATGTCTGTCTTGTCTTGGGGTTTGTGTACAGGCTCTAGTGTGATGTCATGTCTTGTGTGTTAAGGCTCTAGTGTGATGTCTGTTGTGTGTTTACAGGCTCTAGTGTGTGTCATGTCTTGGTGTGTACAGGCTCTAGTGTGATGTCACGTCTTGTGTGTTACAGGCTCTAGTGTGGAAGTCAAGGAGGACAAATGTTGGGAGAAAATTGAGGTCTCTTCTAACCCTCACCGAGCCGGCAAGATGACCGATGGCAATACCAAATCCTACTGGGAATCCAATGGCAGCAAGGGTCCCATTATATAACATCTACATGCATCGTGGGTTGGTTGTCAGGTAGGGGTCTGAGGTTGGGGCAGTCAGATTATTGAGCATTGTGATTCTGTGACCAGCCCCCCAGGGCTCTGTATATTTAAGTCTGTTTGTCCGGGTTTTTATGTGGACAGAGCCACTGCATACGGCTGCGTACAGCATTGCTGGGACTTTATAGCAGGGCATCAGACGTGTACCAATAGAAACTACACAGGGATTGTACAATAAGCAGGAGACCGTTCCTTCTGGTTTAGCGTAGAACACGGCCCACTGTGTATCTGTATGACAGCTCTGCGTGTTCTATTGTCCCTATAGGCAGCTGGTCCTGGTAGTGTCAGTGAAGATTCCAGTTACATGCCCAGCTCGGTTGGGGGTCATGGGAGGGGAATCCATAAGTATCAACAGGAGGAATGCGGTGAGGTGATCTGTCATGTCTGTTCATCCCTCCCCTGACTGCTGGGTTCACATCCACGGAAGGTCCCAGACACATTTCTCCATATTCCAATAACACCCGGTACCTTGGGCTGCAGTTTTACTATGGGAGCGTGACCTCCAGGTGTTAAGGACGTTGTAGTTGTCTTTCTCTGGGATTCCCGCGCGTGACAGACGTGGCACATACCATAATCCTGTTGTGAACGGATTGGTGCCCTCTAGTGGACATTTTAGTTTCCTGTACTTGGGTGGTCTTCTGATTTCCACGTCTCTGTCCACAGGTGAATATTTCCAGCACCGCGAGCCGGGTGGTTTTACTGGAGAACATCACTCGTTTGGCCCATTATCCAGATCAAGATAAGCGATGCCAGCAGGTCCTTCATTGGTCGCTCTGGCCAGTTTCTAGTTGGATCTTAGTCGTGTATCTGCTTCACAGTCTGACCTTACTCCTCCCGGGTGGAATCGACACGCGTGTGCGAGGGCTGGAAATATTGGGTCCCAAACCAACGTTCTGGCCAGTGTTTAAGGAGCAGCTGTGCCGTAGGACATTCCTTTTCTATGCCAGTAGAGCTCACTGCTGGGGACAGGAGATCCAGGAGAAGAGAGACAATCTGCTGCAGGTCTTCAGCAGGTAAAGGAAACCCAACTGGTTCCTATCAAGTACTCCCTCATGGCTCAACTGGGGAACCCTAGTTACTCTCCTCATTACTCTAGTTACTCTCCACGTTACTCTAGTTACTCTCCCCGTTACTCTAGTTACTCTCCCCGTTACTCTAACCCAAACTTGCGTATATTATAACAAAGGGTTTTAGTATACATTACTGTGATCACATGAATGAAAGCCTTCCAACTACGTCAAGGTCATTCATGTAGGTAGAATGAGCAGTATGTACTATAGTAGTAAAGATACATGTACTATGTATGTAGGATGAGCAGTATGTACTATTGTAGTAAAGATACATGGTACTATGTATGTGGAATGAGCAGTATGTTACATAGTAGTAAAGATACATGTACTATGTATGTAGGTGAGCAGTATGTACTATAGTAGTAAAGATACCTGTAATAGTATGTAGGATGAGCAGTATGTACATTAGTAGTAAGATACATGGACTATGTTGTAGAATGAGCAGTATGTACTATAGTAGTAAAGATACATGTACTTTGTATGTAGGGAGGCAGATGTACTATAGTAGAAAGATACAGTACTATGTATGTAGGATGAGCAGTGTGTACTATAGTAGTAAAGATACATGTTACTATGTATGGAATGAGCAGTGTGTATATAGTAGTAAAGATACATGTACTATGTATGTAGAATGAGCAGTATGTACTATAGTAGTAAAGATACATGTACTATGTATGTAGAATGAGCAGTATGTACTATAGTAGTAAAGATACATGTACTATGTAGGTAGGATGAGCAGTATGTACTATAGTAGTAAAGATACATGTACTATGTAGTAGATGAGCAGTATGTACTTAAGTAGTAAAGATCAGTACTATGTAGGTAGAATGAGCAGTATGTACTATAGTAGTAAAGATACATGTACATGTAGTGTAGAATGAGCAGTGTGTACTATGTAGTATGTAAAATGAGCAGTATAACTAGTAGTAAAGATACATGTACTATGTATGTAGAATGAGCAGTATGTACTATAGTAGTGAAAGTAAAGATAATGTACATGTATGTAGAATGAGCAGTGTACTATAGTAGTAAGAGACATGTAATGTATGTAGAATGAGCAGTATGTACTATAGTAGTAAAGATACATGTACTATGTATGTAGAATGAGCAGTTGTACTTAGTAGTAAAGAACATGTACTATGTATGTAGAATGAGCAGTGTTGTACTATAGTAGTAAAGATACATGTACTATGTAGTAGAATGAGCAGTATGTACTATAGATGTAAAGATACATGTACTATGTTGTAGAATGAGCAGTATGTACTATAGTAGTAAAGATACATGTAGTAGTATGTAGAATGAGCAGATGTACTATAGTAGTAAGTACATGTATATGTATGTAGGTAGAATGAGCAGTATGTACTATGTATGTAGTAGATGAGCAGCAGTAGTACTATGTATGTATGTAAAATGAGCAGTATGTACTATGTATGTATGTATGTAGAATGAGGAGTATGTACTATGTATGTATGTAGAATGAGCAGTATGTACTATGTATGTATGTAAAATGAGCAGTATGTACTATAGTAGTAAAGATACATGTACTATGTATGTAGGATGAGCAGTATGTACTATAGTAGTAAAGATACATGTATTATGTATGTAGAATGAGCAGTATGTACTATAGTAGTAAAGATACATGTACTATGTATGTAGGTAGAATGAGCAGTATGTACTATGTATGTAGGTAGAATGAGCAGATTGTACTATGTATGTATGTAGAATGAGCAGTATGTACTAGTATGTATGTAAAATGAGCAGTAGAATATGTATGTATGTAGAGTAGAATGAGACAGTATGTACTATAGTAGTAAAGATCATGTACTATGTATGTAGAATGAGCAGTATGTACTATAGTAGTAAAGATACATGTACTATGTATGTAGAATGAGCAGTATGTACTATGTATGTAGAATGAGCAGTATGTACTATAGTAGTAATGATACATGTACTATGTATGTAGAATGAGCAGTGTGTACTATAGTAGTAAAGATAATGTACGATGTAATGACAGTATGTACGTATGTAGAATGAGCAGTATGTACTAGTAGAATTACAGTTACATGATGTAGAATGAGCAGTGTGTACTATAGTAGAAAGATACAGTACTATGTATGTAGAATAGCAATATTTACTATGAATGGATGAACAGTATTGTTGTGCTGTCCTAGGCTGAACCGTGCATTGTCACATGAACAGGAGTTTGCCGGTCGGTTCCTGCAGGATGATGAAGCAGCCCAGGCCCTTGGGCGGACTTGTTGGGAGGCTCTGATTGCGCCCCTGGTACAGAGCATTACCAGTGCAGGTACCGAGTGTTATCTAATCCATCCATCCTCTGTCCGTATGGAGATTGGTTGTCAACTTGTCTTTCATCTTCTAGATCCGGGGACAAGCCCCCTAGCTGGCTCCTCACAAAGTACCTGGAAAATGGGAGTCTTTTGAGGCAGCCAAGATCTCGATCCTCCGTCTTCAACTCCCGTGTGCGTAGACTGACCCACCTGCTGGTCCATGTGGACACGAGTCTCCCTGACACCGAGGCCTTGAAACCCCTCAGCAAAACCAGTGAGGCAAAGAAAGGTGTAGGGAGGGGATGGAGGGTGACCAGATGGGATAGCGATATCCTTCCAGTATTAATTTTTAATTATGTATATATTATATTACAAACAAATGGGGTGTAGAGGAGGTCGATGGTCCTGAATGGGAATGTGGGAGGGGACGATCAGAAGGTCAAGGGGACAGTTGGCTGAAAAATGCAGTGCGGTTAATCTGCATATTTGGAGATGCTTTACACTGATTGGAGGATTTGGTTAGGGGGTTGCAGCGTGCTATTTGGAGATGCTTTACAGGATTGGAGGTTGGTAGGGGGTGTGCAGCTGATATTTGGAGATGCTTTACAGTGATTGGAGGATGGTAGGGGTGTGCTGCTGCATATTTGGAGATGCTTTACAGTGATTGAGGATTTGGTAGGGGGTGTGCTGCTGCAATATTGGAGATGCTTTACAGTGATTGGAGATTTGGTAGGGGGGGTGCTGCTGCATTCTTTGGAGATGCTTTCAGTGATTGGAGGATTTGGTAGGGGGTGTGCGCTGCATATTTGGAGATGCTTTACATGTTGGAGGATTTGGTAGGGGGGGGTGTGCAGCTGCATATTGGAGATGCTTACGTGATTGGAGGATTTGGGTTAGGGGGTGAACACTGTACAGGGGCGTGTGAGTGTTGATACCTGTACAGGGGTGTGGGGGGTGTATGTACAGGGGTGTGTGAGGGTGATACACTGACAGGGGGTGTGTGAGGGTGATACACTGTACAGGGGTGTGTGAGGGTGTGATACAATGTAAAGGGTGTGTGTGAGGGTGATACACATACGGGGTGTGTGAGGGTGATATACAATGTACAGGGTGTGTGGGGGGGTGATACAATGACAGGGGTGTGTGAGGGTGATACCTGTACAGGGGTGTGTTGGAGGGTTTGATACACTGTACAGGGGTTGTGTGGGGGTGATACACTGTACAGGGGTTGTGTGGGGGTGATACCAAGATGACAGGGGTGTGTGAGGGTGATACACTGTACAGGGGTGTGTGGGGGTGATACACTGTACAGGGGTGTGTGGGGGTGATACACTGTACAGGGGTGTGTGGGGTGATACACTACTGTAAGGGGTGTGTGGGGTGATACACTGTACGGAGTGGGGGGGAACACTGTACCGGGTGTGGTGGGGATACACGTACTGGGTGTGGGGTGAGGTGATACACTGTACAGGGGTGTGTGGGGGTAATACACTGTACGGGGGTGTGGGGGTAATACACTGTACGGGGGTGTGTGGGGTGATACACTGTACGGGGGTGTGTGGAGTGAGACAATGTACAGGGGTGGTGTGGGGGGATACATGTAAGGGGTGTGGGGGTGATACACTGTACAGGGTGTGGGGGGGGTGATACACTGTACGGGGGTGTGGGGGTGATACACTGTACAGGGGTGTGTGAGGGTATACAAGCAGGGGTGTGTTTGTAGGGGTAATACACTGTACGGGGGTGTGTGGGGTGAACATGTACAGGTGTTTGTGTGGGGGTGATACACGTTACAGGGGTGTGTGGAGGGTGAACTGTACAGGGGTGGTGTGGGGGTGATACACTGTACACGGGTGTGTGGGGTGATGACACTGTACAGGTTGTGTGGGTGATACACTGTACAGGGGTGTGTGAGGGTGATCAACGTAAAGGGGTGTGAGGGGGGGTGATACCACTGTACAGGGGTTGTGTGGGGGTGATACACTGTACAGGGGCGTGTGGGGGTGATACACGTACAGGGGTGTGGGGGTAATACACTGTAGGGGGTAGTGGGGATACACTGTAAAGGTGGGGTGTGTGGGGGTGATACACTGTACGGGGGTGTGTGGGAGTGATACACTGTACAGGGGTGTGTGGGGGTGATACACTGTACAGGGGTGTGGGGGTGATACACTGTACAGGGGTTGGGGGGTAATACACTGTACGGGGGTGTGTGGGGTGATACACTGTACAGGGGTGTGTGAGGGTGATACATAGTCAGGGTGTGTGAGGGTGATACACTGTACAGGGGTGGGTGGGGTGATACACTGTACAGGGGGGTGTGGGTGGGATTACACTGTACAGGGGTGTTGTGGAGGGTTGATACACTGTACAGGGGTGTTGTGGGGGTGATACACTTGTACAGGGGTGTGTGGGGGTGATACACTGTACAGGGGTGTGGTGGGGGTGATACATGTAAGGGGGTGTGAGGGTGATACACTGTACAGGGGTGTGGTGGGTGATACACTGTACAGGGGGTGTGGGGGTTATACACTGTACAGGGGGGTTGTGGGTGGGATCACTGTACAGGGTGTGGGGTGATACACGTACGGGGTGTGGGGGATACAGTACGGGGGTGTGTGGGGTAATACACTGTACGGGGGTGTGGGGGTGATACATGTCTGAGGGGTGTGTGGGAGTGATACACTGTACAGGGGTGTGTGGGGGGTGATGATCAACTGTACAGGGTGTGTGGGGGGGGTGATACACTGTACAGGGGTGGTGGTGGTGATTACCACTGTACCGGGGTGTGGGGGTAATACACTGTACGGGGTGTGTGGGGTAATACACTGTACGGGGTTGGTGGGTGATACACGTAGGGGTGGGGGGTGATACATACAGGGGTGTGGGGGGTGGGTGATACATGTACCGGGGGTGTGTGGGGGAGGATACACTGTACAGGGGCTGTGTGGGTGATACACTGTACAGGGGTTTGTGTGGGGGTGGGGGGATACACTGTACAGGGGTGTGTTGTGCAGGGTTGATACACTGTACAGGGGTGTGTGAGGGGTGATACATGTACAGGGGTGTGGGGGTAATACCATGTACGGGGGTGTGTGGGTGATACATGTACAGGGTTGGTGTGGGGGTGAACACTGTACAGGGGTGTGGGGGTGATACACTGTACAGGGGTGTGGGGGGAGATACACTGTACAGGGGTGTGGGGGTGATACACTGTACAGGGGTGTGGGGGGTGATAACGTACAGTGTGTGGGGGTGGTGTGATTTACACATGTACAGGGTGTGTGAGGGTGATACACTGTACAGGGGTGTGTGAGGGTGATACACTGTACAGGGGTGTGGGGGTAATACACTGTACGGGGGTGTGTGGGGTGATACACTGTAAAGGGTTGTGTGGGGGTGATACACTGTACAGGGGTGTGTGAGGGTGATACACTGTACAGGGGTGTGTGGGGTGATACACTGTACAGGGAGGGCTGTGTGGGGGTGAACACGTACAGGGTGTGTGGGGTGATAAACTGGACAGGGTGTGAGGGTGAGACACGTCAGGGGTGGTGGGGGTGATACACTGTACAGGGGTGTGGGGGTGATACACTGTACAGGGGTGTGTGGGGGAGATACACTGTACAGGGGTGTGTGGGGGTTGATACACTGTACAGGGGTGTGTGGGGGTGATACACTGTACAGGGTTGTGGGGTGATACACTGTACGGGATTGTAAGGGTGTGTGTGAGGGTGATACACTGTACAGGGGTGTGGGGGAGTACACTGACAGGGGTGGGTGAGGGTGATACACTGTACAGGGGTTGTGTGGTGGTGATAATGCTAAGGTGTGTGTGAGGGTGTACACTGTACAGGCTGTACAGGTCGGTGGGGGGTGATACACTGTACAGGGGGTGTGGGTGATACACTGTACGAGGGGTGTGTGAGGGTGATACATGTACAGGGGTGTGTGGGGGTGATACACTGTAAGGTGTGTGTGAGGGTGTGATACACTGTACAGGGCGTGTGTGGGTGTTGATACACGTACAGGGGGTTGTGGGGGGATGATTACACTGTACACGGGGGGTGTGGGGTGATACATGTACAGGGGGGTGTGTGGAGTTTTGGGTCCAGTGAATAGACACGCCTTATACAATATGAATGAGTTGATGATTTGTTATTCCAGATGAGAAAAATCCAGAATCAGTTGCTGTGCCGTCCGGAACGCTGGCCCTGGTAGAGCAGCATGACGGCATAGCACGTGCTGGCAGGAGGTGGTACAGCAGCAGGTGAAGGATCTTTATGCAATTATATGATAGGCCACCCCCCAAACTCTGGCTGGTAAAATCCTACCATGTCTTTTGTTGGGTTGTGCAGGTACAGAGGTTCCGGAGATTTCGTGGAATGAGGTGATTTGCCGCCCAGTTCTGCTCTTTGTATGGAGCTGAAGCGGGCGACTGGAGGAGATGTTTGGCCGACAGAACCCTTGTTTATACTTTCCCTCGTCCAGGGATTTCTGCGAGGGGCTCTGCAGCTTTCCTTTCAAACAGCTTTGCTGTAAGTCTGATCCCTCCACGCTTTTCCACCATTGCCATTGGGATCTTAAACCATCGCTCTACTGTCTGCAGGTCACCGAGCATTTGCCGATATATTGACCAACTTGAGTTCAAAGACATCCGCACAGATTCCTCCAACCTCAAGCCATGGACTCAGATGGAGCGTTTTCTGGAGTTTGTCCTTTTTCCTTTCTACTTGGCAACTTGCACATCTCTTCGAGCACTTTACAGGTGATTCTACCTGTCCATACACCTACCACCATGACTAGGGCACGCCCTTATCTCGTGTCCTCCATCACCTACCACCTGGGACTAGGGCAGCCCTTATCTCTTATCTCATCACCTACCACATACTAGGGGCAGCCCTATCTCTGTCCTCCATCACCTACCACCATGACTAGGGCAGCCCTTATCATCTCTGTCGCTCCATCACGCACCAATGACTAGGGGCAGCCCTTAATCTCTGTCCGTCCTCACCTAACCACCATGACTAGGGCAGCCTCTATCTCTGTCCTCCTCAACCTGTCCCATGACTAGTGCAGCCCTTTATCTCTGTCCCTCCATCACGTCCACCATGATCAGGGCACCTTATCTCTGTCCTCATCCACCTGTCACCATGACTACGGCAGCCCTTATCCTCTGTCCTCCATCACCAACCACCATGACTAGGGCAGCCACTATGTCTGTTCTCTATCACCCTGTCAACATGACTAGGGCAGCCCTTATCTCTGTCCCTCATCACCTACCACCATGACTAGGCAGCCCTATCTCTGTCCTTCCATACCTGTCAACCATGGACTAGGGCAGCCCTTATGTCTGTCTCCATCACCTACCACCATGACTAGGCGCCCTTATCTCTGTCCTCCATGCACCTACCACCATGACTAGGGCAGCCCTATCTCTGTCCTCCAGCACCTACCACCATGACGAGGGCAGCCTTACTCTGTCCCCATCACCTGACACCATGACTAGGACAGCCCTTATGCTCTGTCCTCCTCCATCACCTACCACCTACTAGGGAGCCCTTATCTCTGTCCTCCATCACCTACACATGACATGGGCACCCTTACTCTGTCCTCCACCACCTACCAACATGACTAGGGCAGCCCTTATCTCTGTCCTCCAAATACCTGTCACCATGACTAGGACAGTCCCTTATCCTCTGTCCTCCATCACCTACTCAACCATGACTAAGGGCAGCCCTTATCTTCTGTCCTCCCATCACCTTCGTCACCATGACTAGGGGCAGCCCATTCTCTCTGTCACTCCATCAACTGTCACCATGACTAGGGCAGCCCTTATCCTTTCCTCCATAACCCACCACCATGACTAGGGCAAGCCCTTTCTCTGTCCCATATACCTACCACCATGACAGGCCACCCATTATCTATGTAACTCCATCACCTACCGCACCATGACTAGGGCGAGCCCTTATCTCTGTCCTCCATACCTACCACCATGACTAGGGCAGCCCTTATCTTGTCCATCCATCCACCTGTCCACCAGACTAGGGCAGCCCTATCTCTGTCCTCACATAAACACTACCAACCTGACTAGGGCACCCTTATCTCTGGTCATCCTCACCTACACCAGACTAGGGCAGCCCTTATCTCTGTCCTCCATCACCTGTCACCATGACTAGGGCAGCCCTTACCTGTACCGTACCACCATGACAGGGCACCCTTATCTCGTCCTCCTCACCTACACACCATGACTAGGGCAGACCTTATCTATGTCCCTCTACACCATGAATAGGCACCTTATCTCTGCTCCTCCCACCTGTCCCATGACTAGGGACAGCCCTTATCTCTGTCCGCCAGCACCTACCACCAGCTCTAGGGCAGCCTATCTACTGTCCTCCATCACCTGTCCACATGACGGCAGCTTCCCTGTCTCAATGCTCAGGGACCCTTATATCTGTACTCATCACTACCACATGGATAGGCACCCTTATCTCTGCCGTCATACCTACACCATGACTAGGGCACGCCTATCTCTGTCCTCCATCAACCCAACCATGACTAGGGCACCCTTTATCTCTGTCCTCCATCACCTTATGCTGGTACGCCCATATATCTCCAACTACCATGATAGGGCAGCCCTTATCGTCGTCTCCACACCTACCACCATGACTAGGACAGACACCTATCTCTTCCTCCATCACCGTACACCAGACTAGGGCAGCCCTTATTCTGTCCCCATCACACGCAACCATGACTAGGGCAGCCTTATGTCGTGTCCTCCGTCCACCTACCACCATGACTAGGGCAGCCCTATCTCTGCCTCCATCACCTGTCACACATGACTAGGGGCAAGCCCTATGTCTGTCCTTCCATCACCTCTCCACATGACCTATGGAGCCCTTTCTCTGTCCCTCACACCTTACCGATAGGCCAGCCATTTTCGCATACTTCAAGGACAGGACTCCCTTATCTCTTGTCCTCCATCACCTACCACCCGTGACTTAGGCAGCCCTTATCTCTGTCCTCCATCACCTGTCACCATGACTAGGGCAGCCCTTATCTCTGTCCGTCCATATCACCTTACCACCATGACGTAGGCAGCCCTTATCTGTGTTCCTCCATCAACCTACACCACATGCAGCGCCATGTTTACTACCCATGACTAGACAAGTCCCTTTCTCTGTCAGTCCATCACCTGTCACCATGCTATGGCAGCACTTATATGTCCTCCATACATCCCACATGACTCAGGGCACGCCCTGATGCTTGTCTCCTCACTACCACCAGACTAGGGACAGCCCTTATCTCTGTCGCCATCACCTAGACCATGACTAGCCGTACTCGCCTCATCATTACATGCTGGCAGCTTCTCTCTCACCTGTCACCATGACTAGGGCAAAGCCCTTATTCGTCTCTCCATCACCTTGATCAACCAGACTCGGGCCAGCCCTTCTCTGTCCTCCTTCACCACCTCACCATGACTATGGACAGCCCTTATCTACTGTCCTCCATCACCTGTCACCATGACTAGGCAGCCCTTAGCTCTGCCCCATCACTCCACCATGACTAGGCAGCCTTATCTCTGTTCCTTCCTCCATCCCTGTCACAATTTGACTAAGGGCAGCCCTTTATTATGTCTCCATCACCTTACAACCCATGACTAGGGCAAAGGACCTATCTCTGTCCCCCCCTCCATCACTGTCACCATAGACTAGGGCGCACTTATCTCTGTCTCCTCTCACATGTCACCAGTGACTAGGGCAGCCCTTATCCCCTCTGTCCTCATCACCACCACCCGATTGACTAGGGACAGCCCTCATCTCTTCCTCCACACCTGTGCACCATGACTAGGGCAACGCCTTATCTCTTCCTACCATCCACCGCACCATGACTATGGCAGCCTGTACTTGCTCTCCATCACCTGTCCCATGACTGGGCCCTTATCTCTGCTCCCATCACCTGTCCACCATGACGAGGCAGCCCTTATCTCTGTCTCCCATACATACCACCCCTGACCTGACGAGGGCACGGCCATTATCTCTGGCCTCCATCACCTGTCACCAGAACTAGGGCAGCCCTTATCCTCTGTCTTCCATCACTACCACCAGACTAGGAGACCTTATCTTCTGTCCCTCACATCACCTGTACACAGGACTAGGAGCCCTTATCTTTTCCTCATCACCTGTCACCATTGACTATGGCAGCCGATTACTCTGTCCTCCATCACCTGTCACCATGACTGGGCAAGCCCTTTCTCTGTCCTCATCACCTGTCACCATGACTAGGGGCAGCCCTATATCTCTCTTGTCCTCATCACCTACCACCATGACTAGGGCAGCCCTTATCTCTGTTTCCTCCATTCACCTGTCACGATGACTAGGTGCCCTTATCTCTGGTCCTCCATCACCTGTCACCATGACTAGGAGACCCTTATCTCTGTCCTCCATCACCTAACGACAGCAGCCCACTGTCCCATACCTAACCATGATGGCAGCCCTTATCTCTGTTCCTCCACCCCTGTCACGCAGGCGTAGGGCAAGCCCTATTCTGTCCTCCTCAACCTACCACCATGACTAGGGCAGCCTTAATCTCTGTCCTGCACATCAACCTGTCACCATGACTAGGGAAGCCCTTATCTCTGTCCTCCATCACCTGTCCACACCATGACTATGGCAGCCCTTATCTCTGTACCTCCATCACCTTTCACCATGACTAGGGCAGCCCTTTATCTCTGCCTCCATCACATACCTTCCATGTAGGGAGCCTCTTATCTCTTGTCCATCACTTCCCAGACTAGGCAGCCAGTCTACCACACTCCCATGACTAGGGCACCCCTGTATCTGTCCTCCATCACCTGTCACCATGACTAGGCGCCTACACTATGCTTGCTCCTCCATCACCATACCACCATGACTATGGCAGCCCTTATTCTGATTCTCTGCCATCACTGCCCACCCCATGACAGGGCAACCTTATCTCTGTCCGCCATCACCTGTCCCACCATGACTAGGACAAGCTTCTGGTCGCCCTCAGATACGCCCTATCTCTGTCCTCCATCACCGTCACCCTGACTAGGGCGGCCCTCTATCTCTGTCCTCCATCCAACTACCACATACTAGGGCAGCCTTATCTCTGTCCTCCATCACCTACCACCTGACTAGGCCAGCACCTTATCTCTGTCCTCCATCACCTTCACCATGACTAGCAGCCCTTATCTCTGTCCTTACATCACTGTCACCATGACTAGGCAGAGCCCTTATCTCTGTTCCTCATATCACCTACACCAATGACAGGGCAGCCCTTATCTCTGTCCTCATCACACGCACCAGACTAGGCAAGCCCTTATCTTGTCTCCATCACACTTCACATGACTATGGGCAGCCCTAAACCTCTGTCCTCCATCAACTGTCACCGATATAGGGCACCCCGTGTCGCCCTTACCACCTACCACATCTAGAGCCTTCTCTGTCCGCCATCACCTGTCACCTGGACTAGGGCAGCCCTGTATCTCTGTCCTCCATATCACCGTCCACCATGGATGGGCAGCCTTATCTCTGTCCTCCATCACCTTCACATGATAGTGCAGCCCTTATCTCTGGTCCAGCTCACCTGTCCCATGACAGGGCAGCCCTTATCTCTGTTGCCTCCATCACTCCACACATGACTAGGATCGCCCTATCTATGTCCTGCCATCACCTTGGTACACCATGACGAGGGCGCCCTTATCTCTGTCACTCCATCACCTCGTCACCATGACTAGGGCAGCCCTTACTTCCTCGCCTCCATACTGTCACCTGCCAATCAGCTACTCTGTCCTATCACTCACATGACTCAGCCTATTTGTCTCTGCACCAGACTAGCCCGTATCTCTGTCCTCCATCAAACCTATGTCACCATGACTAGGCAGCCCTTATATATTCCGTCCATTCACCTACCACCATGACTAGGACGCCCTTATCTCATGTTCTCCATCATCGACCTGTCACCATGACTAGGGCAGCCCTATCTACTGTTCCTCCATCAACTGTCACCATGACTCTGGCAGCCCTTATCTCTGTCCTCCATCACATGTCACCTGTACTATGGCACCCTATCTCTGGCCCTCCATCCCACCTGTCCATGACTATGGACAGCCCTTATCTCTGTCCTCCATCACACTCACCATGACTAGGGCCTATGCTGCCCCCTGTAACACTGGCAGCCCTTCTCTGTCCCTCCATCACCGTCACCACTGACTAGGCACGGCCTGTCTCTGTCCTCCATCTCACCTACCACCATTGAACTAGGACAGCCCTTATGCGGTCTGTCCTCCATCACCTCCACCATGAACGCTGGGCAACGAAGACTCCTTATCATCTGTCACTCCCATACACCTGTCACCATGACTATGGCACCCTTAATCCCTGTCCTCCATCCCGCATCCCCCCACCGATCCACCCATGACTAGGGCACCCTTACTCTCGTCCTCCCACTCACCATGACATACGGAAAAGCCATTGATACAGGTACAGGACGAGGCCAAGGCTAATCCTCTGTCCTCCATACCTACCACCAGACTAGGGCAGCCCTATCTCTGTCTCCATCACCTGTACCACCATGACTAGGGCAGCCCTTATCTCTGTCCTCCTATCACCTACCCACATGACTAGGCATGCCCTTATCTTCTGTCCTCCATCACCTAACCACCATGACTAAGGACAAGCCCTTATCTCTGTCCTCCATCACTTCTACCCCATGACTAGGGCGAGCCTTTATACTCTGTCCCCATCACACTACCACCATGAATAGGGCCGCCTTATCTCTGTCTCCATCACCACGTCACCAGTTACTAGGGCAGCCCTTCACCTCTGTCCTCCATCACCAGGCAACAGGACTAGGGCAGCCCTGATTCTCGTCCTCCATCACTACCACCAATGACTGGAGTATTCTTCCCAACCCTTGTCCCCATGAAGCCTTATCTCTGTCCTCACACCACCACCACTTAAGCCTATCTTTCCCACTGTCAATAAGGCAGCTATTTGTCCAAACTAATGACTAGGGCGCCCTACTCTGCTCCATCACCTACCGACCATGACTAGGGCAGCCCTTATCCTCTGTCCCTCCATCACCTACCACCATGAATAGGGCAGCCCTTATTCTGTCCCCACCCTTCTCGACGCACCTTATCCCCATGCAGCTCATGGGCAGCCCTTATCTCTGTCCTCCATCACCTGTCATCATGACTAGGGCAGCCCTTATCGTCTGTCCTCACATCACCTGTCCACAATGACTAGGCAGGCCCTTCTCTGTCCGTCCATCACTACACCATGACTGGGGCGACCCTTATCTCTTCCTCCATCCCTACTCATCATGACCTAGGACAGCCTTATCTCTGTCCTCCATCACCTAACGTCACCATGACTAGGCAGCCTTATCTTGTTCCTCATCACCTGTCAACCATGGACTAGGGCAAGCCCTTATCTCTGGTCCTCCCATCACCTGCATCTGCACTACGATGGCAGCCTTATCTCTGTCCTCCATCATCCCTTAACCTACACATGACTAGGACCCTTATCTCTGCTATCCCTTCCCATGACGAGGCACCTATCTCTAGCCCCACACCTCACCATGACTAGGGCAGACCCGTATCTCTTCCTCCCTCACTGTCATCATGACTATGACAGCCCTTAATTCTGTCCTCATATCACCTTTCATCGGCATGACTAGGGCAGCCCTATCTCTGCCTCCATCCTCAATGACTGGGCAGCCTTATTCTGCTCCCATACACCTGTACCACCAATGACCTAGAGCAAGCCCTTTATCTCTGTCCTCCAGTCACTACTCACACGATGAACTAGGGCAAGCCCTTATCTCGTCCGCATCACCTGTCACCATGACTAGGACCGCCCTTATCTCTGTCCTCCATCACCGCTACACACCATGACTAGGGCAGCCCTTATCTCTGCCTCATCACCTGTCACACATGACTATGCGACAGCCCTTATCTCTGTCTCCATCACCTACACCATGACTATGGCACCCTTATGCTCTGGTTCCTCCAATCACCTACCAACCATGAACTAGGGGGCAGGCCCTTAATCTTGTTCCTCTAATCACACGTCACTGTCACCATGACATAGGAGGCAAGGGCCGTTATCTCCTGTGCCTCCATCACTACCCAATGACTAGGTGACAGGCCCTTTTCTCTGTCCTCCATCACCTGTTCAGCTAGCTAGGAGCAAGCCCTTATCTCTGTCCTACCCTCATCACCTACCACCATGACTGAGGCAAGCCCTTATCTCTGTCCTCCATCACCTCACCATGACTAGGACAGCCCTTATCTCTGTCTCCATCACCTACCCTGACTGGACAGCCCCTTAATCTTGTCCTCCATCCCACCTCCACCTATGCTAGGGTCAGCCCTTATCTCTGTCCTCCATCACTGTCACCATGACTATGGCAGCACCTTATCTCTGTCCTCCTCACCTTACCACTGCCCACCGTGACGCAGCCCTTACTCTCCTGCCTCCATCACTGTCACCATGACTAGGACCGCCCTTATCTCTGTCCTCCATCACCTCCACCATGACTAGGGCAGCCCTTATCTCTGTCCTCCATCACTACAACCATGACTAGGCGGCCTCACGGCGCCTTACTGTTACAGACTAGGGAGCCTCTCTCTCCATCACCTAGTCCACCATGAACTAGGGCCCCTATCTCTGTCCTCCATCAACCACCCCAAAATGACTGGGCAGCCTTATCGTCTGTCCTCCATCACCTACCACCATGATATGGGCACAGCCTTTGTCTGTCCTCCATCACCTGTCACATGACTAGGCAGCCTTTATCTTCTGTCATCCATTCACCGGTCACCCTGACTAGGCAGCCTTATCGTCTGTCCTCCTCACCTTACACCAGGTACTAGGACAGATCCTATCTTCGTCCTCTCCATCAACTGACAATCCTACACATGACTAGGCAGCCCTTATCTCTGTCACTCCATCACCCAACCACACCAGACTAGGCAGCCCTTTATCTCTGTCCTCCCATACCGTCACCAATGATAGAGGCAGCCCTTATCTCTGTCCTCGCATCACCTGTCACCATGACTAGGGCAGCCCTATGCTCTGTCCCCATCACCTATCACCATGACTAGGGCACCTTATTTGTCCCTCCATCACGTCACCACATGACTAGGGAGCCCTTAATCTCTGTCCTCCATCACCTACCACCATGACTAGGCACCCTTATTCTTCCTCCATCACCCTAGCACCATTGAATAGGGCAGCCCTTATGTCTGTCTCCCTCACCTGTACCATGATCTAGGGCAGGTCCCTTATCTTCTCTGTCCATCCTACCACCCCCATGACTAGGGCAGCCCATTATGCTCTTTCCTCCTCACCACTCACCATGACTAGGGCAGCCCTTATCTCTGTCCTCCATCACCTACAACACCAGACTAGGGTCAGCCCTTAATCTTGTCTCCATCACCTTCACCATGACTAGGGAACCTATCCTGGTCTCTCCTACTGACTGGGAGCCTTCATGTACCATTCACCGTCACCATGACTAGGGCCCTTATCGTCTGTCCTCCAATCCCTACCTACACCAGATGACTAGGGCAAGCCTTATCTCTGTCCTCCACACCACCATACCACCATGACTAGGGCAGCCCTTATCTCTGTCCTCCATCACCTACCACCATGGACTAGGCAGCCCTTTACTCTGCCTCCATCACCTGTCCACCATGACTTGGGCGCCCGATCTCTGTCCTCCATCCCTTCACCATATGACTAGGGGCACCTTATCACTGTCCCTCCATCCCACCCGCACCATGACTAGGGACAGCCCTTATCTCTGTCCTCCACTCAACCTGTCACACATGACTAGGGCAAGCCCTTACTCTGTCCTCCATACTAACCACCCTGGACTAGGGCAGCCCTTATGTCGTCCCTCCACACCTGCACCATGCTAGGGCAGCCCTTACTCTGTCCTCCATCACCTACCACAATGATAGGGCAGCCTTATGTGCGGGGTCTCCATCACCTTACACCATGACTAGGGCAAGCCCTTATCTTGTCCTCATCACCTACCACCAATGACTAGGGCAGGCCTATGTGTACACTGCACGCTGTGTGTTAGTAACCCCATAGCACTTCTGAACTCATGTTACTGCGTTGCTCAGACCGGTTGTCCCCCACCGACCCACACCGCTGACACATCTGTAGCCATCACGCAGTCGAACAACGAGTTGCAGATGTAGCACACATTCAGAGACCGAGGTCTCAGCGTGGAAAAATTTCATATGTTGAAGTGACAAGACCATTGTGAAGTGATCTGTCTCCAAGCCAGAGAGATAACTAGACAATATATCCCCGCGCGACCCCACCCCGATACCCAAAGTGTCTCCCTATCGGCGTCAGGATCCTCACGCCTCCCGTATAAAGATCATGACTAGGACAGCCCTTATCTCTTGTCCTCCATACATGTCACCATGGACTAGGGCAGCCCTTATCTCTGTCCTCATCACCTAACACCAGGACTAGGGCCAGCCATTATGTCTGTCCTCAGTCGGCCTACCACCATACTAGCGCAGCCCTTAACTTGTCATCCATAACCTACCACCATGACTAGGGCAGCCCTTATGTCGTCCGCCATAACTGTCAACATGGGGAATAGGCACGCCTTATCTCTGTCATCCATAAACTACCACCATGGACTAGGGCAGCCCTTATCTCTGTCTCATCACCACCACCATGACTAGGGGAAGCCCTTATGTCGGTCCTCATCACTGCCACCATGACTCGGGCAGCCCTTATCATTCTGGTTCCACAATCACCTACCACCTGGAATAGAGGCAGCCTTATCTCTGGCCTCAATCCACCTGTCACCCTGACTAGGCAGCCTTAGCTCGTCCTCCATCACCTACCACCAGACTAGGGCAGCCATGAATCCGTCTCAGAACCGGTCACCTGACTAGGGCAGCCCTTTCTAGGTCCTCATAAACTACCACACTGACTGGGAGCCTTATTCTCTGTCGCCATCACCTACACCATGACTAGGGCAGCCTTTATCTTTCCTCCATCACCTACCACCAGACTAGGAGAACTTAATCTCTGTCCTCATCACCTACAACATGACTGGGCAGCCCTTAGTCTGTCTCCAACCTACCCCCATGACTAGGGCAGCCTTATCTTGTCCGCCATCACCTGCCACAGCCTAGGGAACTCTTATCTAGTCCTCCATCACTGTCGCCATGATAGGGAGCCCCTTATGCTTGTCCTCCCTCCACCTAACACCATGACTAGGGCAGACCTTATCTGTCGCCACCTGACACCATGACTAGGGCAGCCTTTATTCTGTCCTCCATTACTACACCATGCTAGGGGCAGCCCTTATCTCTTCCTCCATCACATACACCGATGACTAGGGCAAGCCCTTATCTTGTCCTACATCACTACAACGATAGGGCAGCCCTTATCTCTGTCCTGATAACCTGTCCCATGACTAGGGAAGCCATTATCTCCCTCCCTCACCTGCCACCAGACGGGCAGCCCTATCCTGTGCACCCCTCACCTGTCACCAGGCGGGACAGCCCTTATCTCTGTCCTCCATCACCTACCCCCATGACTAGGGCAGCCCCTTATGTCTGTACTTATCCCCACCATGGA
>JAACNH010003189.1:0-31097 GCA_019447015.1 Hymenochirus boettgeri | reverse complement strand
ATAAGGGAATTTTATAAATAACCCGTTGTAAGTTTATTGTTCTTAAGGTAGCAATACCTGGCAATTACATTGGGACTGGGGAGGACTGGGCCAGTAGGCAGAGGGCAATTTTCCCCGGGCCTTCTTTGCTACTCTAATTAGCCATGTGCTGATGTGATATTATGCCACAATGCTGCACATATTTGGACTAGCCTGCCGATGGTCCTAATAATATCAAATAACTAACATTTAAATGGGCAAGTGTAGCAATACCGACATTTCATGGGTAAGTGTAGCAACACCTGACATTCATTGGGTAAGTGTAGTAATACTTGAAATTTCATTGGGTAAGTGTAGCACACCTGACATTTCACTGGGAAGTGTACCAACACCTGACATTTCATGGGTAAGTGTAGGAATCCCTGGACATTTCATTGGGGTAAGTGTATCAATACCGCTCTGGGTAAGGTTCTCATTTCATGGGTAGTAAGTGTAGTAATACCTGACATTTCATTGGGAGGTAAGTGTAGCATAACTGGCCAATTGTGGGTTAAGTGTAGAAATACCTGGCATTTCTTGGGTAAGTGTACCAACACCTGACCTTTCATTGGGTAAGTGTAGTAATACCTGACAGTTTCATGGGTAAGTGTAGTAATACCTGGCATTCATTGGGTAAGTGTAGCAATACCTGACATTCATTCGGTAAGGTGCAATACCTGAAATTTGCCATTGGGTAAGTGTAGCAACACCTGACATTCATTGGGTAAGTGTATCAATACCTGACACTTAATGGGGTACGTGTAGCAATACCTGGCAATTTGTTGTTAAGTGTAGCAATAACTGGAATTTGTTGGGGTAAGTGTAGCAATACTGGCATTTCATTGGGTAAGTGTAGCAAATACCTGGCATTTCATGGGGTTAAGTGTAGCATTACCTGGCATTTCATTGGGTAAGGTATCAATACCTGGCATTCATTGGGTAAGTGTAGCAATACCTGGCATTTCATTGGGTAAAGTGTAGCAATAACGGCAATTGTGGGGTAGTGGTAGTCAATAGACCTGGCATTTCATTAGGGTTAAGTGTAGCAAATACCTGGAATTCATTGGGTAGTGTAGCAACATGGCATTTCATTGGGTAATGTAGCAATACTGACATTCATTGGGTAAGTGTAGCAATACCTGTTTCATGGGGTAAGTGTAGCAAACCTGGCATTCATTGGGTAAGTGTAGCAATACCGGCTTTCATTGGGTAGTGTAGCAATAATGGCAATTTGTTGAGAAGTGTAGCAATACCTGGCAATTGTTGGGTAAGTGTAGCAATAATAAACTAGAGTTACAGTAACAGAAAGCATATACATTCTAAACCACTGTAATATACTATTTGATATTAGGGTTGTGAAGGTTCTCATTCATCCAGGTCATGGTATATCTGTTGTATTCAATTAGATCAAATGGACTTGAAGTTAGGTCTTGAAGACGTTTCGCTATCATCCGACTGGCTTTCTCAATTCAGAATGACTTGTACAAGAATCTGTGGCAATTATGTACCCTGGAAAATCCCAATTCATATATAGAAAATACGTATATATATTTTCTATATATAGCATATCACAGCCAGGTGTTAAGGGCGTGATTGGATAGGCTAAGAGGTTTATAGGAACGCCAGGTAAGGTGTCAAAACAGCATTGTACATGGCAGACAGTTGGTGTCGAACCCCCCACCTCTATTTAGGCTTGGTTTCTTTATTTTCACATAAATGGCCTTCTTAACACTCTCTTGAACCAGTACGTTCCTTTGCCAATATGTTAACATTACAATCTTCAAAGGTATGTCCTTTATCCTTAAGATGCAGGTCCTGACCGAGGAATTGGCTCTTCTGTGCTGGGCCATACTGATGCAGTTGCTGTTTTAGTCTCCCCCACATACAAATCAGAGCATCTTCTAATGCACTGCGTATATGATGCCGCTTTCTTGTGTTTCGTTATTGGGTATTTCTGAGTTACCAATTGCTCCCTCAGCGTGTGTTCGGTTTAAAGCAGACAGGGATACGGTTGTTTTTGAAAATTCTTCTTAATTTCTCGGAGACCCCTGCTACATATGGGATGACCATGTTCTTCCTCCTCTGTCTGCTTTCCCCTTCACTGTGGTATTCGTGTTCTAAATAGAGGTGGGTGGGTTCGACACCAACGTCTCTGCCATGTACAATGCTGTTTTGACACCTACTCTGGGCGTTCCTATAACACCTCTTAGCCACTATCCAATCACGCCTTAACACCTGGCTGTGATATGCTAATTGGGTTTCCAAGTCATTCTGAATTGAGAAAGCCAGTCGGAGTGACTAGCGAAACGTCTTCAAGAACTAAACTTCAAGTCCAGTTGATCTAATTGAATACACACAAAATATAACAAAAACTGTTTAGTTTTTTATCCTCCAACGTGACATGAGTACAAAACACCACTGACCTACCGCTCCATTACTGTGGCAGCCCTACCTAAAGGGTAGGGATGGACTAGAACTCAAACCCGAGGTCGAGCCAAACTTTATGAGTTCGGAACTCGAAAACTATTCAAACTAGTTCGAACTAGTTCAATTTTCCAGACTCGCGGGACTATTTACGATAATCCTCGAACGTTCAAGAACTCTCGACATTGAGGATTTCTGAACGTTTGGCAGGCCTGCTTCCGATAACCCCAAACAGCCGGAAATCCCGAATCAATCGTTCGCAGATTCCAAACACCTGGCTGTGATTGCTAATTGGGATTTCCAGGGTCCATCATTGCCACAGATTCTTGTATAAGTCATTCGAATTGAGAAAAGCCAGTCGGATGACTAGCGAAACGTCTTCAAGAACTAAACTTTAAGTCCAGTTGATCTAATTGAATGCAACAGATATAGCTATTTGATATTAGCTTACATCAATGACAGGAGGTCCGAGTGTATTAACCCCTAACCGTCGCTTAACATGTTGCAATCGAGACTCACTCATCGCTTCCTCACTATGGTCTAGGCGCCGCCCACCCAAAAAACCTTTGTTTGGTGCGCAAAAACACAGCAATTAAACAAGAGCTTCAACGGCGCACGCCGGTTCCATAGACAACCTGCATTCGGATAATTAAACGCAATAGCTTTTATTTACGTCACATATAAAACAAACAGGCATTCACGCCGTACGCGTTTCCAGCTGTTCACAGCTCTGATCATAGGCGATTTTTGTTTGTGACATACATAAAAGTTATTGCTTTTAATTATACGAATTATGGTTAGTCTATGGAACCGGTGTGCGCCATTGAAGCTCTGTTTTTGATTGCTGTGTAAGTGTAGCAATACCTGGCATTTTGTTGGGCATTTGTAGCAATACCTTGAATTGTATTGGGTAAGTATACCAACACACTGCCATTTATTTGGGTAAGGCCTATCCATTGAGGTTTCTATTTGTGTAATAATTGTAGGTATTCAGTTGACCTTAACACTGCATGCGGGAAGGAATTGGACATTACTGTATTGTTGTGTCTGTGGTGGGGCAACCAACAGAAAATGTGGGTTTGTTGTGTAAATGCGATTTAGTACAACAACAACACACAGTGCCAGATCTGAAGCAAACAAACAAGATGCCTTAGTAAGTTACAGAGTGACACCATCATTAATTAGGCCTGTTCCATGTAAACTGCTGATCCTTGCGTTATCAATTAACTGTTCGTATTACTTGCGCCTACAGGAAACTGAGATATACAAGAAGTCTTAGCAAACTAATAAACAGTCTGAACCACAGGGACTTAACACGATTTACCTGCAGGATGGTAAGTAATAGAAAGGATGTGAGGGCACAGTCACTATCATACAGTTATATGGAATTAATTCTATTCCTTCTTCTTTAGCGGGACGGGGAAATTCTTCCCACTCAATCGCGATATCAGACCTTCTGGGACATACATGAATGGCTTCCAACTGATTCAATGTTATGAGATTGAAAAGGCTTCCTATGAAATATACCGACAAAGGGAAGACAGATGGCAGATTGAAGGAATTGGCGGGGTCACAATATGAATTTTAATAAACCTGTGTATCACACTGGAAGGCAGATTAAAGTCGGCACACACCTGTGGTAATTGGATTCACAGGGTACAGTTTATATTACATATACTGACAATATGCAGTACATTTTAATGTCTAATTTATCTGGATGCTCTCAACCAGGTGAAAGTGCTGCAGTAAAGAATTGGGGAAAAAACTCTATAGGAAAATAATTAAAATGATTTTTTTTTAAAGGAGAAACTATAGTGGGCATAAATTTTTGTTTAAAAAAAACGTTAAAATGAAAAGTACTTGGGACAGGGATATAGGACTGGTAATTCTACCTCCCAATATTCAATTTATCTTTATAAAGGAATAGTCCAGGATAACCTGGCAAATGAAAACTGTTAGCGCTGTAATAATCCTACCCCTGGCCAAGGTACTTTCCATTTTTAAAAGTTAATATTTAGAGTGCAGTTATCCTTTAAAAAAGGACTGTTTCGACTGACGAAGATTAGTAAATGGTTGGTCCCATTAGGGTGCGGTGATGGTGGTCTAGTGGTAAATATATGCCTTGACAGGTGCATGGATCTCGGAAGATATCCTTTATTGATTTCCCATAGTAAGCAAAAAAACATTGAAACTTTCCAAAACTCCACCATTAACAAGCACTTTAGGTTGATTGTTTGCCTTCTCTCAGTTTCTCCAGAATAATTTTCTGCAAGACAAGCTTTCTGGTCATCTGAGAGAGTATGAGTATGTTGGGAGAGGAGTAGGAGTAGTTGGGAGAGTAGGGATGGCCGGTTGCGGATCCGAACCCGGGTCCGCTGCGGCTTTATCCTTCGCGAACGGTGGATTTTTCCAGATTTTCCACCTTTCGAAATTCCGAACCGCAGATTTCTCGTATTTTCGGGAATACGTATTTTCGAAAATTTTCGAAATTATGAGGATGTCTTTTATTTTCGTAAATAATACGAGGATTTCTCGTATTTCGAGATTTCCGTTTTTAAAAATTTTCTAAATTACGAGATTTCCGATTTTTCGAAAAATTCCCGAAATCTCGTAATTTGAGAATATTTTCATTTATTGGGGTCCGCTCGTGGATTTAGAATTTTCGGATTTTTTGGGGAAATCACGGATCCTCGAGCGGATTTTGCGAAGTTTCGGACATCTCTAGGAGAGAGTATGTTGGGAGAGAGTAGGGAGTCTGTGGGGATAGAGTAGGAGATGTTGGGATAGAGTAGGAGTATGTTGGGGGAGAGTTATGTGGGGGAGAGTATGTTGAGGGAGAGTATGTGGGAGGAGAGTATGTTGGGAGAGAGTATGTTGGGGGAGAGTATGTTGGGGGAGAGTATGTTGGGGGAGAGTATGTTGGGGGAGAGTATGTTGGGGGAGAGTATGTTGGGGGAGAGTATGTTGGGGGAGAGTATGTTGGGGGAGAGTATGTTGAGGGAGAGTATGTTGGGAGAGAGTATGTTGGGAAACTTCTATACTTACCCCCACGCTCTTCTTCCTTTTCAGCTTCTCGTGATGCAGAGTGCAGGGGTCACGCCACTATTTAAAAGGCTATTAGCTGATGGAAGAGAATGCTGCTGTTGGTAAATAACATTGATTGTGGCAGCTGCGTGGTTAACTTCTGCATTAGCCATGCAGCCATATTAATGAAGGAGTTTAAGTTGCGCTTACAATACAACATCAGTTACTGTGACCTAAAATCAGGACAGGAGCAGGTGCGTTCATGTGGCCTCACACCTGTATATTTTTATTTATCTATATCAAAGACACAATTCCTGCAAACAGAGCAGATCAATTAATATAGTAGATTGAAAAATCTACTAAAATACATCATAATGTGAATCTGCACTGTTCCTATCACTAGATCTTAGGGAACCCCATGCAACCTCTCGGGGTCTCAGGCCCCTGGTTGAAAACATTATTGCAGATGCAAACTAGAGCATCATGTCTCACAGCCAGTCCAGCTAGGGGGCTGATGCGTCAATGGGGCTGGATGACAGTAGTTTAAGGTATCGACACTGGGGAAATATATTTTTGTAAATTGGCAATTGTGTAAAACTATCATTCTTCCTAACCACCACTGTCCCTGTTTGTTGATCTGTTCCTTATTGGTTCCATTCTAAAATTTCTTAGAATTCAGCTGCCATTCAACGCTCTAGTATCATAAACTGTGTTGTTCTGCAGTAACAATGTGTCAGGGTGGACAAAGAGGACAGAAAGAGGAAGGGTTGCATGTAAATGCATGGTGGGATTTTTATCTCCTACTGGCTGATAGTGATTACTGAGCATGCTGACTACACAGATAGTCAGGTTGGATTAAAGAAGGAATGGGGTGGGGATACTGAGCCTGAAAAAAAAAAAGTACTGGATTGAAGGCAGCAACATACATACCTCAGAGTAAGTAATCCCTATGAATTTTATCCATAGATCAAAATGAGGTGGGTAAGTTTTTCAGTGTAGTGTCCATTAAAAACATTAAAAAGTAAGCAGATTACTTACCATTATAAAGCAAAAGTATAAATACATGTACCCACAGTGACACCGTGCTGAACAGAAATATTTCAACAAATCAATATTTCTAATGACAGGTTTATATGATTTAATTTTGCTGACAGCAATTTTTTCTATACAGTTTACAGTAACATTCTACTCACAATAATTCTGCTATTGTTACAGACCAAGACTTCCCATGTCTGAACATTCTGTAAACATCCTTCATATTTGGTTCTCAAATGACAAAATAAAACCATGTTTATGGTGATCTATACATTTGCCACAGAAATTCACAACCTGCATTAGAAGGGCAAAGGAAAGTCCTATTTCACAGAGGTTTCAAGGTCAATTAACATTTTAATGAAATAATTTTCCTGTGAAGGATCGGGTTACATTTCACATGATGGATGGAAAGTTGACTTTTCAGCGCACACCTAGAGAACTATTTAGCTTATATGTTCCACCACTGATGTTTTTCCCCAAGACAATGCTTGACTAATAGCACAGGGTATTTCTGTGTCAGAAAACATCAGTGGATCTGCTGGACTTTGGGAAATATTTTGTCAGCAATTTTATAGGAGAAAATTGAAGACTATTATGGATAGCATTAAAGCAATGGAATTATTATAATATATAGATTCTCTATCTCTAGTTACAAGTAAAATACGTTTTGTTCTAAAGATTATTTTTATGAAATGTAAATTCTATGAAATACATGCAGATAAAAGTTGCACCATTCACTTCCACCTGGAACAATCATTTTGCAATAAACTGTCCCACTAGGCTGGTCTCCAATGAAAAATTTGGGCTGCCCCAGAAGCTATTAGTAAGTTACATGCTTGAAAGGCAAGTGCACACCTCTAGCTCTAACATGGGCAAGGAACAAGAACCCTCCAGTTAATTAGCCAGTGTATCAGCCCTCCCGTTCATTAGCCAGTGTCATCAGCCTTCCAGTTCATTATTAAGTATTGTCAGCCCTTCAGATTGTTAGCCAGTGTTAGTCAAGCCCATTAGCAGTATTATCAGGCCTCCATTTTATTATTCAGTGTTTCCAGCCCTCCAGGCCATTAGATGGCGTGAGTCAGCCCTCCAGTTCATTAGAAAGAAATAAACTTTGGGTTATAACGTGACTTAGAAAGTGTACCCAGGGGTCAGGATTTATGATTCAGGTCCTCACGCCAGGTACTTGTAGGGGGGAGATTTTAGGACTATAATTGTTCTTAAACCACATTCTACCTTGAAAATGTTGCAGGCAACAATGTAAAATGGGAATAGTGTTTTACTAATGGGTGTAACAAAGGTGTGACCTTAGCAAAGGGGCTGGTCAAAAATGTTGCAATCTAATGTGAAAGGGCCACTTGGACCTATTTTCCCCCCAGGCCAAAAGGTCCCAGTCCTCCCCTGAACTGTCTTTAGAGAACGAATAGGACCCGGGAACATTATGGGAACGTTCACAATCTATGTTCACCTGTCCTGCTACCGTGCTGTTCCACCGTGTTCCTCCGTCATGGATAATCTTCAGCTCTCCCGTGTGCACGCTCACCCATTACTTGAAACGATCATTTGTTTTTTTGGAAAAATGGCCTATTCATTGGCTGGGTAATGTGGAGACAAATTTGAATTTCTCTGGCCCTATCTGGTTTTACTATCTTTTTTACTGCTTCCAGATTGGTTCTTGGCCCTTTATAGTCTCTTCTGCCTTTCTGGTTAGCCCTTACTCTTTGGTTTGTGTTTTCTGATTCTGCCTACTTATCATTTTGCCTGTTTGCACCTGCTTTGTCTTCAGACTTGCCATGAACTAGGCACCTAATTAGCTCACAGTTTCCAATAGAATTGGAACTAATTAATCATCCCGTTCCAAAGGAGATCCTGTTTAAGTTGTTCAATGGTTAAAGGATGTATTGCCTCAATGCATTTTTTAAAATTGCTTTAAAAGAGTAAAGGTATGCAGCCCTCCCTATTTTTCCACTGATTTCAAGCCTCTCTCTGCCTTCAATTAGCCATGCTGTGAAGGGGGTTAACGATTCTGTCACTCAAAGCTAGCATGTGAGAAAACACTCCTCCACCCACCCTTGATCAGCCTGATTATGTAGGCTGGATCCTAGCAACAGGACATTTCAATTTTATTTGAGGCAGAGGAGGAGGAGAGAGGTTGTAACATACATTCCCACCAGCCAATGACAGTGTTTTGTTAACCATGGCCCTGGGCCATCTAGGAAGCGGCTTTAAGCACTCATCTTTGCTGTGTGATATCTAAGGGTGGGCCAGCACGGTTGTAAATAAGAGTAAGTGATTTAGTGCTGTGGAAGTGTGGACATGTAATGGGGGTGATGTTATTTTTTTATATTGTTGTCCTTAATTGAATCTTTCAATGGTACGCCCCAAAATGTGTTTGGCATGCCTATAGTAGCAGAGGATTTTCTGCCATATGAATTCTAGAGATTGGCAAGCTGACTATATATAGGAGAGATAATGAAGTAAGTTAAAGGGGAACTGAGGTTTCCTACCTTTAAAACAAGCCATCAACCACCTCTCTATGTGTTTCACAGCCCAAGATATAAAGACATTACAGACCAGAAAGTTAATGGGTGGGAGACTGACATGTGACATTTCTAAGGCTGCTCCTCCACCTCGCCGCTGGTGAGCACAGCCTCAGACTTCAGTCACAGGACAGGAGATGGAAGTTGAATGAAGGGACTCTACAGCCCTACTCTCACTATGTGAAAACAGCCTTTTCAGGCAGAGCTAATCTCTTGGAACTTGTAATGTGTTAAGATAAAGAAAAATACTTTAACATCCTGCTGAGTTTAATAATAGACTTTATAGTATGGAAACCATAATTATATGCAATGCAGTTACAGAATTGTTCAAGGAGGAGACTGTGTACAGTACATAGAGCGGAAAACTCATTGAACCTGACAAGGAAGAAGATTAGGACAGGCATTGTAAAATGATTTCCTTTATTTCATCCAAAGATAATGCAGTTACATTTCTATTGCAGCGTTTTACCTTGCTTTTATGCTGCGTACAGAATGATCCTTCTCTTACATTCTCTTATTATTTCTTATTATTATCTTTTATGCAAACTCTCTATCTCTCTCTCGTCAGTTTTAATGATATTTAACAAGATTATTTATCTTTATTTTGGGCAATATAAAAGGGATTAGTACAGGGTTTTAAACATTTTTATTATCCATGTGGAAACCCAACCTAAGCAAAAGTTTATATTTATATTATGAATATTTATATTAATTATATTAATTACATGTTATGGGGATTATTTCATATGCAGTGCAAAGTTATGGCAGTTAATCTGCAATAACCAATCAGATTATTCACTTTACTGCAGTTGATAAATTAATAGCTAAGTCCGATTGGTTGCTGCAGATTAGTATAACTAGCACTTCAGATTATAATTTATTCATACAAATTCAATGGATAATTCATAAATATGTTTATAAATGCTAGATTCTTTAGCACCCCTAACAACCAATCAGGAAATCCTAGGGGTCCCTGGTTGGAATATACTGGATTGTTTATAAGAGGTGCAAAGTTTTGACGATTTGCATCAACCAATCAGATGTTAGCAGATGTTTCTAACTTTAGTAGACCAGTAAAAATGTATCCTAACACCAGCTGTTCACTGGCATTTAAAATGTGCTGGAATCACATTGGTTATCTTGCGCAATGACTTGGAGAGTGGGGAATTGCAGAATAAATTAACCTGCACAGACAATAATTAGCGTGGGCTTTACACCTGCGGTAAGCAGCAGGGTCTGCGCCGTTTCCAATTAAGGCGCTGGGCACCAATGCAGAGTACTGAAAATATTTTGCACCATACTGTATTTAGTGTAAAACTTAATGTGGCCTGAATGGAGGTGGGAAGACTTGCCTCTTACCTGACTGCAATGCAGTAAATCTTGCAAAGTGACTACTGCATGGCGGGATCTCGGTCAGGTAAAGAAGCACATCAGTTTAGAATGGTGTCTTTGGGTTATTGCATTATTGCAATTGACCAAAAGGCAAACTTCTGAAAGGGTTCAGAGAAGGCCAACTAAAATAAAAAAGGGAATGGGGTTGTTAGAAGTGGAACTTACCCTCCATTCACTCCCAGGGCATCTCCCTTCCTGGCTCAACTCTTCGGTGCTGTTTGGCACATTCCGGCACGAGTTTGGTCTCTTGGGACTTCAGGTCAATGGACCCTGCCTATTGACGGAGCAGAACCAATCAGTTTAAACTATTCTCGGACGTATTTCACTCCTTAATTGATATCAAATATTACTTTATCTACTTAATTGAACTGGAGGCTGAGGTGACCGACGTAGTGTCATTGAAGCTGAATGACGCCATCTCTGGGATTTCCTGTTGGTACAGTAGAATTTCAGTTGACAACCCGAAAAGATTACTGAAAGCGAAATCACCAATTGAAAGGGATTTCTCTCTCAGTGGGAAAAAGTTTTGCACGTATTACTCTTTTTTTCTTCTGTTTTAATCTTATTTATTTGTTTACGGTAAACAGCAATTCTACTTTCCCAAAAGAAACATTTTCAGCATGCTCTAATGTAAGGAAATAATTGCTTACAGTATTATGTATTTCATGTTTTTATTATAGGTTTACCAGTGGCTTTCAGTGCACTTACTTTTATTTATACCCAAATAGTAAGATGCTGTTTACTTGAAGCGCCAACCTGTATTACGTTGCTTAGCAACTTTCTGAAAGACGTACTCTGGGGAGCAGAATGTGAATTAGGCAGAAAAAAACTCTATCTGGATGATGATTTAGGTGTTTTAATTATATTTAACTTCTTATTTTTAAACAGTTATGTTTAAAAATCTTTTTATACCCCAGAGTATCTTTTATGATCTGAATAAAGCAAAAAAGGTTCTTGCCTCGCTGACCCCAAATTCTTTCCGTAGACAGTAATAACGGCTTCTTAGGTAGGGAAGTGGTAGGGCTTATAAGAAGACAAAAGGGCATGTCATTTCATACTTAATTGCAAAGTACTAAATAAAATTTTCCGCAATATAATTAGTAATTGTGCGGAGAACATTATTCAGCCTATAGGTGAAGGTTCGTGTTCAGATGTTCCTCAGGGGTTAATGTTCAACAATGAAATAGCTTACATTCATGTTCTCTAAGCAAAAGGAAAGTTTTTAAAAAACAACTGGGTATTTGATTCATGTCACGTGACCATGACAGGGTGAGAAACCAGCTTAGGGCACGGAAATTCTGCACAATACAATTCAATGGCTGCGTACTCCCGTGATCAGGACTGTGCCGTCATTGACTTGTATTGTACAGTATGTGGAGTGGCACCAGAGCCAATCTTACCAAAGCACCGCTCCCCCTGACAGCACTGTCACATGACATGATCTTTACAGGAGGATTCCAAAAGACAAAGGCCACGGGAGAAAGGTGCAAGTCAGTGAGGAAGTCAATCATACTCCCAAATTATATTATAGACAAACATAATTGATGTGCCTTATAACATCAGGACTGAAGTCCCTGCCTCAAAGAACCTTCAATCTAACATTTCCAGTCATCCCCCCACCCCCGTATGGGGATATACAGACCAATCCCTTCAGACTTTCATTTGCAGCATTGGCACATTTTCTTCCCTTAAATTGGTTTAAGCGAAGGGCTTCCTATTAGTGTTTTCATTTCTTGTTATTATTTTCTATTAAATTGCAGAATGTATTTTTTTTAAGCATTGTCGAAAATGTCAGAAACATCCACACATGATAACAAGCATCTGCATATTCAGAGCAATTTCATATTATTTCAGTCTCTGCTCAGACTGATATCTACACGATGCTGTGTAAAGGTTAAATACTCTCACTATATGTAAGTTAAATTACAGGGGCTAATGGTGGCCATTCATGCTACCAAACAATCATTTTGGGTGATTAGGTTTCAACTTTTCCGATAGTCAGAAAAAAACGTACGAATGTTGTAGATCTTCCACCTACGATCCGACAATCGCGCGTTATCAGGATATCCCAATCTTGTTCAGTTTGGATTGGTGCGTGTATAGCCACCATAAGGCACATTTCTAAATGTGAGTAGATCCTTAACATGCTTTAACTGAATGGCGCTCTAGTCTGTATTCCTAAGTTCCAGTGCAAGAAAAACACCCAATTACCAGCACCAGCAGTTCTCATTAGACATTGAGGCCACAAATCAGGACAACCTGGGGCACTGGGTCATGCACCTTCTGCTACATTTTATTAATTAGGGGTTAGTTCTCCATACTATAAGTATGTTAATAGACATGTCACCATCCCCCACCAGTGCCAATTAGAACCCTAAAACCCTGAGACCGGAAAACTCACTTGAAGCAAGAAATTCCTCCTGATCTCCGCCAGCACGGATGAAGTTTTCACACCTCGTCTTTAAGAGCTCCACAGCCACAGAGGAGGTTACTTCGGAAACAGCCATACGTCATTGGGTGGTGGGTGGGTGGACATGCCCTTTAAGATCAAGACTGAGCAGGAAAGCCATGGAAAATGTTGGTTGAACCCACCTAGAAACCACATTTGTTATTTCATGCGTTCATGCGAATAATATAGATATCATTGATTCAAATATAGTCCCTTTTATATAGGCTGGGGCACACAAGGGTTATCACTCCCAGCCGTGCCCTGGATTGTACAATGGACCTGGACCCTGGGATATAAATTGTGATGAAATTTGATAGATCCTAGTAACATCTGATGCTCCAGCATTAAAAATAAACAATAACTTTCCCTGCTTTGAAGCCAACTTAACTATTCATCTGATCTTCTTCCCCGAATGGAACATCTGAGGAGGAGGAAGCTATGAAGATTAAAAAAGCAGAAGAACACCTTGTCATTCATTCATTTATTAATAAAGTGCATATTTATCAGTGCAATTTATTCCATAAAAGCATTGAGATTGGATCAGATCAGTCTCGTTGTCCAAGATTATCAACGTGTGTTATTAAACAATACCAAACGTATACAAAATGTAGAATTTGGGGCCCTCCAGAGTTTGAAACTACAACTTCCAACATTCCTTGACTTCAGCTGAAGTTGTTGCTGGTGGACCACAAGTTCGACTTCCCTGATGTCAATTTAACCCCCAGTCCTGACATGCTTAAATATTTCACATTGAAAAATAATTGTGTAAGGGTGGTATACAAGGCTTAATCAGTTGCATGATGGTGAGAAGGCCAAAACATGATCAAAGATCATCACTGCACCTTGTATCTGCACAAGATTCGCAGATCAGAACTGGAAAAATGTCCATGTCCAATACACTTCTAATCAATAAATGGAGTCTATCAAACAGAAGGGTGAATGGAAATGATGAAAATACGACCAGCTTAGAACTGTCATGTGGAGATGAAATGGAATCATCTTGCTTTTTAACATATTGGAAATATTGAGTGGACTAATAATAGGTTGGCGTGAGGATGTGTATCTTATCTTTCATGCTGTTACCTAACAATGACACCAATCCCTTTTCAACTTGGGCTAAACATCCATACTCGCAATGTAGTAAATTCACCATGCTTTACTCCAGGTTTCTCTTTCAAACACGATCTGTAAGTCAAAACTGGATTATGTTGTATATAATGGATATAGTTGCCCAAGGGTATCAAGTTAATGGGCTAGAGCTAAAAAAGTTGAGGGCAGAAATTAAGTCTTATGTATCATTTATTCCAGTTAAACCATCTCACTTTACAACACAATGAAGAATCACCTGGCCTTTTATTCAGACGGCTGAAGGAGTTTAATTATAGAGCAACATAGACAAGGGGTGTTTCTCTTGCTATTGACAGTTAAATATGTTTTCCACAATACAAAGTAATCTTTGCAACTTGTAAATCCCTGTAAATTTTATTCTTTAAAATTCCAAACTCAATCCTTCTAAAATGATGAATAGAACACTTGAAGGATAATTAAAGCTAAAATATAGATAAACACTGAAATGATTCTTTCCTGGCCATCCTTCCAGGCAGTAAGAAAACATATGGGTGGTAGCTCCTCGCCATTGGACAGAGAAAAAGACGTCCTTCTTAAAAGCCCCACCCCTCCTTACCTATTCAGTCTTTTTCTTCTGTCATTGGACTGGCTGTGTTCCCCTTCCGGCTGCAGTTAAGGAGCTCTCTCCAGCCGAGGACCTGGCTCTGTGACGGCTCTGCGCCTTCAGCCAGGGTAGCCAGCACTCCCCCCTCCTGTCCGGCTCAGCCTGGAGATCGCGGGTGAAGAACGCGGCACTTCGGGTTGCGCGTCGGACGTGATGACGTCATCTCTGGGGCCAACCCGGGAAATTTAAAAATCCGGCCGCGATCAGTGCTGCGCTGCAGTTTCGGTCAGTTCCAGCTGAGTCTTGCAGGCCGCCATGGGGAGGTGAATGCAGAGGGGAGGTGGTGAGTGTTGCGGCAGTAGTCAAGAGCAGGTTACAGCGAAAAGAGTCTCCTTTGGGTTTTTTTTTCAGCCATACCTTAGTGCCTCTTTTTATGTTCCCTCTACAGCCATCCAGGAGATCGGGGAAGCAGCCAAAAAGGGAAGAGAGTATGAGGAGGAGGAGAACTCGGATCTGGTCAGAGTTTGTGATCGGCCGGTGTAAGAGGGAGGAGGCTTTGCTCTGAATGTCTGGGGAGGTAACTGAGCAAGAGTGGCGCAGGTCTTTCTGGACGGAGGAGACATGCCAGAAGGGATTCCTCACCGCAAAGGTCTGATCAGCCGGATATCCTTCAATGGATTTCACAAGCGGGTTGCTATGGGATTTCAACGAGATCCCAGCAGCTCAAGAGGGGCTAGCTACAGCTGCGACAAGCAGGCAGCCGCCAAACTCCCCGGGGTGGAACCAGGGGAGATTGAAGCCTCCGAGGAATCAGAGGATGAAGAGTCAGGGTTTGATTTCAAAAAAGTTTCGACCCTAGTCAGGTTAGTTAAGCAACCTTGACAATTGAGGATAAGGAACAACCTGCAACCTCCCTTCTTTTTCATAAGAAGAAAAAAGAGTTTTCCCAGTGCACGAGGAGATTAAGGACTTAGTCCAGATGGAGTGGCAAAAGGTATCCAGGAGGGATGCCAATTGAAAATAAGTATGAGAGGCTTTACCCTTTCCCGCAGGAGGTTGGTGAAAAATGGGAGAAAGCACCCTTGGTAGCGCCCCAGTGGCGCATCTGTCAAAAAAAGCCGCTTTGCCAGTTGATGATTCATCCTCGTTGAGACATCCCATGGAAAAGAGGATGGACCAGGACTTAAAAAGCCTATGTGACGGCGGGGGCAAAACTGTAAGATATCAGTAGCCATGATTTCTACCCTGAAGTCTTTAGTATCCTTATTGGAAAAATTAGAAGACGCCATAGTGGATGGAGTGGAGAGAAAGAAGCTGCTTCAAGCCATTCCAGACTTGCGAATGATTGCAGGTTTTGGTCGGAAGCAGCACAATTAATGCAACGAGATTGAATGAAGGGGAATGGGTCTCTCAGTATCTGCACGTAGAGCCTTGTGGCTTAAGTACTGGAACGCAGACAAACCCTCAAAGAACTCGCATGTCAACTGCCTTTTGAGGGGAAAAAATTATTTGGTAGGCGCTGGAAGATCTGATATCCAGGACAACTGGAGGAAAGAGTGTCCTTCTTCCACAAGGGGGAGAAGAAAGTTTAGAAGCTTCCCGAAAAGGCAGGAGAGATTTCCTTCCGGGAGAAGAGAAGGGTCTAGATCCTATAGACCAGGGAAGGAATTTCAAGAGCAGCGTCATGGAAACAAGGGCAAATTACCTTTTTTCGGGGAAAACAGGTAACCTAGATTCCCCAAAGAGTCCAAGGCTTATGATGGGAGGCCTGCCCATACTTCACTGGTGGGGGCCAGACAACAGAGTTCAGAGAGGTATGGGCAGACACATAAGGGATTCCTGGGTGAGATCTGTAGCAACAGAGGTTTCGCCTGGAATTTATCGAAAGACCGAAAGAATGTTTTTTCATTAAGAACCCCATTCCGGCAGATCCCATGAAAAGTCAAAAGCTGAAGGAGTATGTGAAGGCTTATTACAGAAGAGGGCGATAGTCCCAGTATCTCCAGAACAAGAAAGAACAGGATTATATTCGCCGCTTTTCTGGTCAGAAAAGCGTCAGGAGACTGGCGTCCCATTCTAGATCTGAGGAGGCTAAACAAGTATTGAAATACCAACCATTCAAGATGGAAAAATTACAGACCATAAGAGGGGCAATATGTGGGAGACTGGCTGTGCACGGTGGAACTCACAGTGATACCTACATGTTCCAGTAGCCGAGGAACACCAGAAGTTCTTAAGGTTCACAGTAGGGGAGAGTCATTTCCAATTCAGATGCTTCCTTTGGTCTGTCAACCTCTCCCAGGACTTTTACAAAGGTGTTGGTAGTAGTGGTAGCCCTGTAGAAAAGAGGCATAGAAATATTCCACTATCTGGAATCTATTAATTATAGCCAGAACAAGACAACAACTGATGAAGAGGAGGGATCACGCAATACACACACTACGGGGATTCGGTTGGCTTATCAATCTAGGCAAAAGTCAGCTTGCCCCATCTCAAAATCTAGTGTTCTTAGGGGCCAACATAGACACAAGGCTTGGTTCTAGTGTCTCTCCTCGAGTGAGAATAATAAAGATCGTTCAGGTAGCGAGTGGGCTACAACAGACACAGACAATAAAGCAAGGGAACTGATGAGGTTTCTAGGAAGTTTGGCAGCAACAATTGGTCTGATACCATGGGCCAGGTGGAGGATGAGGCCGCTGCAGACCTATTTTCTTCAGAGATGGGACAAGAGAAATCAAAATGGTCGCAGAGGATTCATCTAGACCAGACATTCAAGGAAAACTTAGGGGGTGGGACGAGTCCATCCAATTACGAGTAGGGACACCACTAGAGGAACCCAGTTGGATCCCTATGTTTACAGATGCCTCGGGGATAGGCTGGGGGGGCCCATGTAGGTCAGACCTGTGTTCAGGGAACATGGGGAAGGAGCCTGGCACACCTACCATCTCCAGTGTTGGAACTGCGGGCAGTCCAGCGGGCTCTAAGCTTTTTCTTCCAATAGTGAGGGCATCGGCAGTTGTATCCACTCAGACAATGTGGCAACTGATGTATCTGAGAAATCAGGGAGGCACCAGGAGCAAGACCTTGCTAGGAAGTGGACACCCATTATGGAATGGGCGCAACAGAACCTGTAGATCTAACTGCTCCCATTATCAGGAAAGGACAATCAGATAGCGATTACTTGTCGAGACAACAGATCGAGAATGGGGAGTGGAGCCTCAAAGAGGAAGTATTCTCAGAATAACAAGGAGATGGTGGAGACCAGACTGGGATCTGATGGCCACAACAAAGAATACCAAGGCCAGGAATTTCTCCAGATTCAAGCAGCAGGGGGCAGTAGCGGAGGAGGATGCTCTAGTGCAGGATTGGAATCACATGAGGGCTTATATCTTCCCTCCATTGCCTTTGATTTTCCGGGTATGAAGAAGATATGGAGATCCAAGATGAGGGTGATAGCCATAATACCGGATTGGCCTCGCAGACCATGGTATCCCTATTGAGGAGAATGGTGAAGGGCCAGCCGTGGCCTTGCCACCAGTGGAGGATCTCCTACAACAAGATCACTTCTTTCATCCGGACCCTGCCAATTAGATTAGCGCTGGATGTTGATAGGGAGAGGTTAGTGAGTCAAGGTTGCTCAAGTAGGTAATTGAGACATTACTGCAGGCCCGTACTGCTTCAACATCAACAAGATACACAACGATCTGGGAAGTGTTTGCCTCTTGGGCAGAGGAGAATAACATTCAACCTCTCAACCTTCTACGCCACAGGTGTTAGAGTTTCTACAAAGGGGTCGACAGGGGACTCAGTCTGAGTACCCTTAAGGTTCAGATGTCGGCCTTATCAGCAGTTTTAGGCAAAAAAAATTTTCAGGAAGAACTGGTCAAACGTTTCTTTAGGGGACTGAGAATAAGGCCGCCAAGGAAGAATCTATTCCCTCAGTGGGAATTACCCCTGGTGCTTAGAGCTCTGTCTAGAAGTCCTTTCCAACCAGTGGAGACTGTTCATTGGAGGATTTGACCTTGAAGTTGGTACTTTTGATCGCTCTCACATCAGGAAGGAGAGCATGTGAGATAGCAGCGCTATCCAGTAAACCTCCATTTAAATATCTTACCGGAGGCAGTCATCTTCCATCCAGCTCCAGATTTCCTTCCAAAGGTACTCTCAAGGTTCCATATTAATGAGCCAATGTCCTTCCCACATTTATGGCTAAGGAGGATCCGGACGACAGTGAGATGGTCAAACTGGATGTTAGGTCAAATCTGACAGCTTACTTGGACCACACGAGAGAAATCCGACTCTCTGACAAGCTCTTTGTGATACCTGTGGGACCAGAAAAGGAAGAGCGGCAACCGTGTCGACTATCAGAAGATGGATAGTCAAGGCAATACGGAAGGCTATGAAACCCAAGGTGTGGCACCTCCTACGTCAGTCTCAGCACACTCTACAAGAGGGATTGCAACTACCTGGGCGGCAGAAGAGGGAGCTTCGACCGAAGCAGTTTGCCAAGCGGCAGCTTGGTCCACGCCTAATACGTTTAAGTAAACAAGTTGTGCAGCAAACAGTCTGCTAGTATTCTTTCCCTCCCTTAATTGCTTGGGTAGTCCCATATGTTTTCTATACTGCCTGGGGATGGCCGAAAGCGGAAACTCAACTCATACTTACCGAGAGTTTCCTTTCTGGCCATCCTTCCAGGCAGTATACCCTCCCTTCCAATGCTTTGAAACCAGACTGAATAGGTAAGGAGGGGTGGGGGCTTTTAAGAAGGACGTCTTTTTCTTCTGTCCAATGGGCAGGGAGCTACCCCATATGTTTTCTATACTGCCTGGAAGGATGGCCAGGAAAGGAAACTCTCGGTAAGTATGAGTTGAGTTTCCGCTATAATACATGCTGTATGTCTCACCTCTGAATTATCAGCATTGTTGAAAAATGATCTATTTAAGGGTAACTGTGGTCTTCATACATGTTCCCTTTAAAAGAGTTCTCATTTTTTAAACAGCTAGGATGCTCTAGCTTTGCTGGCTCTTAACATAAAGGCTGGTAACGTTACACTTCCCAGACTGTTCGTTTCTGTCTCTGCAGCTATTTTCTGTCCTTTCCTCTACCTATGTAATGTATGTTTATTTACATAGTGCCACTGGAGATGCAGCACTGTACAATATAAAATACAAAGAGTCATACAAGGTGGACAATAAATAAATACATAATATTAAAATAAGTGTGAGTGGGGGGGTCTGTATATAACCGGTGGACACCTTAGGGAGAAAAAAGAATACATTTAGGCTTGTGGCTGTGAGTAGTAGAGATGGTGAAACTCACCAGTTTCGTTCCGTTTCGGATATCTCGGGTCTCTCTCGAGGATTATCAAAATAGCCTCAAATGTTTGATAATCCTTGAAAATACGATCAGAGACTACTTTTGGGTTTCCGAACGTATTTTCGAGGATTATCGAACGTCGATAATTATAGAAAATAGGCTCTGAAGTCCTGAAATCCGGCAATCGGTCGGATTCAGACAGATCATTCGGAATTGGCAGGTTCTGTGTCGGATCTGAACACCTAGGAACAAGCATTTAGAAAAGGAACTCAGACAATGTATTGGCATTACATTTGAAAGAAAATATTGAACAAAATTTGTTTTTCATTTATATCTGTAGGTTACAGCTGCAATGACATATTATCATGGAAGGAGGTCTGTCCTGCTGCCCCACATTACCAGCTTATACCTGGGATGAAAAGGGCTTGGGCACTTTCATGGTTTGGATCTAAAATAGCCTGGCGAGGAGGACGAATGACGCCTGACCGAACACACACACACAGGCAATTATGAATCGCTATTCATTGTAGATCATGGGTGCGCATTGCCTGTGTGTACAAACTTGTCAGGCCTGTTCCATGTCATGCTGGGAGGACTGTAGTGGCACTCAGGATGTTATATTGGTTACCGTGACTTAAAACTCCTTCGTTGTGGCACGTGGAGTGTCTAACACTGAGGTTAACTGCCAAGTGATGTAATATGCCAAAAGTGGCATTTTATTGCGCCACCTTAAACGCTAGCTGGTTTTAAAAGTGGCGTAATAGAAAAATGCCAGTTAGCGATGCATCAAGAGCCGCATCGGTTTAAACATCGCATGCGTTTGCATGGGGCTGCCAATAGGTGCATCGGGCTGTAAGTGTTTATCATGGGACATTGGCGGTTAGAATGTTATCTATCTCCCTTAGGTTAATGCACAATTACCATCTGGTTCTAGCAGTAAAACAAATGGTCTTTCTGGAAGTATACGTGGCAATGACAAACGATGCAATTTAATAAATGGGTTCATACAGTATATATAACACCAGGGCACAGCCAATCTACATGTTCAGGGAGATGTGCATCCTTTTACTAGTAAATTGGATAGGTCACCTCATTAGAACACAGTAATCCTGCCACCCTCTCTGTAAGCAAACAAAAGATTATGGGATTTGTCATTCCTTGACTTCTAAATGTCAACCTTACTAAAAATAAAATCTCCCTTTCCCTTTCCAATATTTATAAGGGCAGAGAAACTGCTCGGGCCTGGATTCTCAATCGTGTGGGCTTTGTTTTCCAGAGACGAGACCCCACTACTGATTACTTGTAGTAATGGTTATGGTGGTACACATAGCAAATTCATTGTTGCAGGTCAGAATCATAGGGTCCCAGTCTATGGATAGCACACATTGTTTTCTACTTATTAATACCCCTTGCTTGGGTTGGGAGTTTGAGGGGGTGTGACACTGGGTATATCACCAAGGTGATGAGAGAGCACTATGGAGCTTTAGTGGGGGCTGGCTCAGTGTAAAGAGGGGGCAAAGTTGTTTGGGTGTTTTTGAGGATGGAAGCATTAAGCCTAAGGTCCTGCTAGATACTCATATCCATCTGCATTATCAATACCTGATAGGTGAACAAGTGTAATCTGCCAAGCCTATGGCTTCCTTTATATGTTTAAAAAAAAGCATGCAATGTACTATATAAAGTGAGGCTTGTTAGAAGTGCTAATAAAGCACCAAATCATAGACTGCCACCTAGATGCTTTGTGGACCTGGACAGCATGGGGGGCTCAGTGGTTAAGCTCACCCTAAGGTCCATCTGCAAGGATTTTGTATGATCTCCCATGCATTGTGTGTGGTTTACGTCCATAACTTTAAAGACAGACTGATTGGTTGCATGTGATGATAGGCTACTTAGATTCTAAAGCTAGGTATACACACGATAGATGGACAATTCCACCAGATCCAACGGTATCGCCCCTTATTGTTAGTGTGTGTAGCACATTTCCAATGGTGAACATTGACTTGCGGCCTCACGATCGTTCAGAAATGCCCGAAAATTTCCCGCCTGTGGTCGTCTCCCTTTAAATTAGAGTATAGGGTACAGGGAGTTGGCCACGACTGAGGGAAATTTGCTGTCCTAAGCATTTTCCCTATACTTGTAGAAGGATCTTACAGATTCTGTTTGTCATTTTTTAAAGGGCATCACAAACATACTTCAGTCCTTTGCTCCGTGATTGTCTCTGCCGGCCCCTGTTTGCCGAAAGCTGCAAATGGGCTGGACCGGCAGCCGCTTCTGTGATTGGCTGAGAGGAAGCCAATCATGACGCATTTGCTGGCAATGCAGAGCACTGCGGAAACGAAGGGCTGCAGTATATTTCGCAGCATTTAAGTAACATAAAGTAATATATAATGTATATAGAATAAGGTCATACACATATTGGGGTATTTTCTCAGATGATAAGGAATGATTTTCTTTGATCGATTTTCCCATTACACACAATACAAGTATTGTATAATATTGAATATCTTAAGATGTGATATTAAGGATAATAATCACATCTCTAACAATTTTTTTATTATTATTGTGGATTTATATAGCGCCAACATATTCCGTAGCGCTTTACAATTACATGTATACATTCAGATCAGACCCTGCCCCGAAGAGCTTACAATCTAAGCACATTTATGACACATACAACCTATCAGTATGACTTTATGATTGTGCGGGAAACCGGAGTGTCCGAGGAAACCCATGCAAGCACGGGGAGAACATACAAACTGCTTTCAGATGTGTCCATTCAAAATTAGGACTTCAGCACTGCAAGGCATCACTACTAACACTGACCTACCTATGCCCACTTATTGTCCTAAACAAAAATTGTGTCATGATGTAATTTGTAGCCCATCCTCTATAAACCTTAGCACACATGTAATTTAAAGGACCCCACACTTTATGTTAAGTATTTGTTAAATTAACGTTGGGTTGGGAAAACGACAACAAGAAAGATAACATTCGCCTGCTATTGCCAAAAATGGGAACAACTGACGTACCAAGACAAATGATTTCCCTGGTTTGAGGATACTAAAAGAAACATTTGGTTCATGTGACATGTTAATAAATCAGTGGAGCCTGCAAAGGTTAAGGTGCACTAAACACAATGTCACAGTGTTATTTAAGTTACTATTGTGTTGTGGAAACCTCCCTACTGGTTCAGATTTCTAGGCCTTAATCAGTGATCTCAAATATTTTCAGACAATGCCCATTGGCAAAGCAAATTTCTTTCAAGGCGAATTTTATGCACTTACCGTGTATATTGTATAGAGATGTTTGAAACCGGAATTTGGAATTCTAAAAAAAAATGTGAATATCTGAAGACAGACCCATAGAAGTCCAAGGGGAAAAGTTCAAGTAAAATAAGGATATAAAAAGGATGTAGACCTAGAAGGATGCCAACAGTAGATGGCTCAGGCACCTGGGAAATGGTCAGGGGAACACCAAAATGTAAATAAAATCGAATTCCCTACATGTTGGATCTTTAAGGCAGGTCCACCCCATATCTATATTTTACTCATAGAGAGATCACCCCCCGCCCTAAACTGTACTTATACCCCAATGATCAGGAGGATTTTATGGTAAAATCGCTGTAAAGCGATGGTTTAGGGGTTTGGGGGAGTGCTCTATCAAGTGCTCTATCTATGCGTTAAATTTGGTTGGACATGCCCTTAACAGTGCAATTCCCAGGCAGAGCAGGATTATTCACAAGGAACCTAGGCGACTGCCTAGGGCCCAGGAAATTTCTGGGGGCCCAGCTTCAGAAGCAGTAAAAAAATTACAGACTATACAATATTTGTAGCAAAAAAGGGGGCCCTAATGTGGGGCCCATATGATCTTAATCCATCTCGTTCACAGGCATAATCACATAATCAGGGAGGTGTTTAGTAATATCTTACTATAGTTAACTGCCTGATCATCATAGCCCTTGTGTATTGGGGAAGAATAACCCTGTACAAATGGTGTCTTATTCCAGCCATCTTTCATGGAACAGTCACTTATTATTTGTTATTGCATCATTAGCACATTAATGGAGACGGCAGAAGGGTGTCTCCAGTTACGTACAGTGCTAGTGAATGAGGTCGAAATATGCTTGTTAAGGGTAGGAAAATGCCTGTGCCTCTTTCATCTTCCTATGCGCAGTAATATAGCAGGACGAATAGTAACACAGGAAAGAAATGGATAATAATTGTTCATGGGACAATACAGATATAAACAAATATGTATCCCTACAGAGCATATGTTGTGTGGCCTTACTGTTGAGAGGATCATATTTTGCTTACCCCGTTCTTATTAATGTAAACCCGTCCATGCGTACAGAACCTCTATAACGTCCGTCATTATTACTTACCCTTCTTATTAATGTAAACCGGTCCATAGCGTACAGAACCTCTATAAAGTCCGTCATTATTACTTACCCTGTTCTTATTAATGTAAAACGGTCAATAGGTACAGAAACATCTATAATGTCCGTCATATACTTACCCTGTTTTATTAATGTAAACCGGTCCATAGCGTACAGAACATCTATATGTCCGTCATTATACTTAACCCGTTCTTTTAATGTAAACTCGTCCTAGCGTACAGAACCTCTATAAAGTCCGTCATTATTACTTACCCTGTTCTTATTAATGTAAACCTGTCCATAGTGTACAGAACATCTATAAAGTCCGTCATTATTACTTACCCCGTTCTTATTAATGTAAACCCGTCCATAGCGTACAGAACCTCTATAACGTCCGTCATTATTACTTACCCTGTTCTTATTAATGTAAACCGGTCCATAGCGTACAGAACCTCTATAATGTCCGTCATTATTACTTACCCCAGTTCTTATTAATGTAAACCGGTCCATAGCGTACAGAACCTCTATAACGTCCGTCATTATTACTTACCCTGTTCTTATTAATGTAAACCGGTCCATAGCGTACAGAACATCTATAACGTCCGTCATTATTACTTACCCTGTTCTTATTAATGTAAATCTGTCCATAGCGTACAGAACATCTATAACGTCCGTCATTATTACTTACCCCGTTCTTATTAATGTAAATCTGTCCATAGCGTACAGAACATCTATAAAGTCCGTCATTATTACTTACCCGTTCTTATTAATGTAAACCGGTCTATAGCGTACAGAACATCTATAACGTCCGTCATTATTACTTACCCCGTTCTTATAATGTAAATCTGTCCAAGCATACAGAACATATAACGTCCGTCATTATTACTTACCCGTTCTTATTAATGTAAATCTGTCCATAGCGTACAGAACATCTATAAAGTCCGTCATTATTACTTACCGTTTTATTAATGTAAACCGGTCATATAGTGTACAGAACATCTATAAAGTCGTCATTATTAGTACCCGTTCTTATTAATGTAAACCCATCCATAGCGTACAGAACATCTATAAAGTCCGTCATCATTACTTACCCCTTTCTTATAATGTAAACCGGTCTATAGTGTACAGAACATCTATATGTCCGTCATTATTACTACCCCACTCTATTAATGTAAACCGGTCTATAGTGTACAGAACATCTATAAAGTCTCATATTATACGTACCCTTTCTTAGTAATGTAAACCCGTCCATAGCGTACAGAACCTCTATAAAGTCCGTCATTATTACTTACCCCATTCTTATTAAGTAAACCAGTCGAAGTGAACAGAACATCTATAAAGTCCATCATTATTATATTACCCGTTCTTATTAATGAAACCGGTCTTAGTGTACAGAACCTCTATAAAGTCGTCATTATTACTTACCTGTTCTTATTAATGTAAAACTGTCCATAGCGTACAGAACATCTATAAAGTCCGTCATTATTACTTACCCCGTTCTTAATGCAACCTGTCCATAGTGTACCGAACATCTATAAAGTCCGTCATTATTACTTACCCCGTTCTTATTAATGTAAACCCGTCCATAGCGTACAGAACATCTATAACGTCCGTCATTATTACTTACCCCGTTCTTATTAATGTAAACTGGTCCATAGCGTACAGAACCTCTATAACGTCCGTCATTATTACTTACCCCGTTCTTATTAATGTAAACCGATCCATAGCGTACAGAACCTCTAAACGTCCGTCATTATACTTACCCTGTTCTTATTATGTAAACCGGTCCATAGCGTACAGAACATCTATAACATCCGTCATTATTACTTACCCTGTTCTTATTAATGTAAACGGTCCATAGCGTACAGAACATCTATAACGTCCGTCATATTACTACCCCGTTCTTATTAATGTAATCGTCCATAGCGTACAGAACATCTATAAAGTCCGTCATTATTACTACCCTGTTCTTATTAATGTAAACCCGTCCATAGCATACAGAACCTCTGTAACGTCCGTCATTATTACTTACCCGTTCTTATTAATGTAAACCGTCCAAGCATACAGAACCTCTATAAAGTCCGTCATTATTAATTACCCCGTTCTATTAATGTAAACCGGTCTATAGTGTACAGAACATCTATAAAGTCCGTCATTATTACGTACCCCTTCTTAAATGTAAACCGGTCTATAGTGTAAGAAACATCTATATTGTCCGTCATATATCTTACCCGTTCTTATTAATGTAAACCGTCCATAGCGTACCGAACTCCTATAAAGTCCGTCAATATATTATCCCCGTTCTTATAATGTAAACTGGTCTATAGTGTACAGAACATCTATAAAGTCTGTCATATTATGTACCCCTTTCTTATTAATGTAAACCCGTCCATAGCGTACAGAACCTCTATAAAGCCGTCATATATATTACCCATTCTTATTAATGTAAACCGGTCATAGTGTACAGAACATCTAGACCGGTTTACATTAATAAGAACGGGGTAAGTAATAATGACGGACTTTATAGATGTTCTGTACGCTATGGACAGATTTACATTAATAAGAACGGGGTAAGTAATAATGACGGACGTTATAGATTCGGTCGTGACAATAGTCTGACATGCGTACCCCACCCTAGTCTATGTGTCTGATCAGCAAACAGATTCCCTGAGAATGGCCATTCCATAACATGCACGGACAAACTGATGTGTAAAGTCCATTTCAGTCCATGGATGGCTGCCTTTAGCGACTACATAGAAAAAAGCCCAATTGATTTGCCTGCTGTACGGCATAATTGCCTAAATTTTTTCTGTTTGCAAAGGCTAGGAAATATATAATGAAACAAACAGCAAGTCTAATTACGGCTGGGGGAAGATAAACAGATTGCATCACAATCCTAAAGGCTCCTCTGATTACTTGCCAGTATTTGCTGGAAGCAGAGTAAACAGCCTTACCGTTGGCTGAGAAGTTCCCTGGGGTCTCAACAAAACCTCAAAAGTGCTTGAAAATCTGGTCTTACTTTCCCCCTTGTAATTAAAAAAAAAAGAATAAATTGATAAATACATTTAAAGAAAATGAGATGGACAAAGCAAATTCTCTATTTGAGGTAATTATTAAATACTTAATTCTTTGCCTGTTTGTGCATCTTCCTCTGATTGCATTGGATTGATTTATATAGCACTTTATAGGTCAATTCCCCTTCCTAATGGAAGTACCCAGGGGATAGAGGGTCCTAAACCTAGAGTTTACCATTTAGCAGCAGAACTTATCTTTCAAAGTTGGAATTGTAATCCCTTCACTGAGTCCAGGGCTCCGCCAATGGGAAGACATGCTTCATACAGAGTGCGTCTTCCCATTTATCAGACCCCAGATTGAACCAGGATTGTGTTCCTAACTTTGAAGCATCATTTCTGCTGCTATATGGTAAACACTAGTGAGGACCTCTAGTCCTCTGGGTACTTTCATTGGGAGGGGAAGTTGGCAAGAGGTAAAGTTGCCCTTTAATTGTAAAGTCTTTCTGGAAGAGGACCAATGACCATGTTGTTCTGTTTTCCCGTAGACAATGAAAATCTGTTTTAATAATAGTCTATTTATCGACCTTGGGGCAGAGGTCACTGTGCTGGGACTACAACCTTCTCACTAGGAAAATCTCTGATAAGTTGCTCAACCTAAAACCAAGGGAGACCCATAGGCTCCCCAAGGCTTGGACATTGAGGACCAATTACCTATGTTGTTCTGTTTTCCCTTTGCAGTCACAGTGCAGACTAGACTGCTTGGTAGAAGTTAAGGAAAATGGTAAACTGGAAGTAGAGGTTTACAGAAAACCAACACACACAGATCAGTATTTGATGTTTGACTCCCACCACCCTTTAGATCACAAGTGGATGTCATCAGAACTCTGCACACAGAGCCGAGAACATCCCCACTAGCACAGAGGCAAAGGCTAAAGAATGAAACATCTCAGAGGAGCCCTTAAAACTTGTGGATATCCAGACTGGGCCTTTGTCAAAAGAAGTAGAAGGAAAGAAAAGAACACAAATACCAACAGTGAAGGGAAAAGCAAGACAGGAGGAGAACATGGTCATCCCATATGTAGCAGGGGTCTCCGAGAAAATAGAAGAATTTTCAAAAAACATCGTATCCCTGTCTGCTTTAAAACGAACAACACACTGAGGCAGCAATTAGTACATCCAAAGACCCATACCAAAACACAAGAAAAGCGACATCATATATGCAGTGCAGTGCAGTGAAGAATGCTCTGTTTGTATGTGGGAGAGACCAAACAGCAACTGCATCAACGTATGGCCCAGCACAGAAGAGCCAATTCCTCGGGTCAGGACTCAGCCGTGTACCTGCATCTTAAGGATAAAGGACATACCTTTGAAGATTGTAATGTTAACATATGGCGAAGGAACGTGACTGGTTCAAGAGAGGTGTTAGGAGGCCATTTATGTGAAAATAAAGAAACCCAAGCCTATAGAGGTGGGGGGGGTTCGACACCAACTGTCTGCCATATACAATGCTCTAATCACACCCTTAACACCTGGCTGTGATATGCTAATTGGGATTTTCCAGGGTACATATTGCCACAGATTCTTGTACAAGTCATTCTGAATTGGAAAGCCAGTCGATGACTAGCGAAACGTCTTCAAGAACCACATTTCAGGTCCGTTGATCTAATTGAATACAACAGATATGCAGGTAGATAGTAAAAACAATTTCTTTTTCCACCACCAGGGTGGCAGGAGTGAGATTCTAAACAGTCATAGCTCAATGCGATGGTAATTCATCAATCCAGTATCTTGCGCATAGAAGACAGTCCGTCTATACCTGTTGACTACAGGCGGCGGGAGCGATCGATCGGGTGGTTTGTACCTTCTCTCCTGGCTCCTGATTGATTTATTGAAGAACGGAGGTAAGACACAGCTCCTTTACTCCCGTTCCTCAAAATACTAAATGGCCCAACTTTATTTTTTGAGTGGATATACCCTTTAATAATGTTCCTGTAGTTTATAAATGTATGCTTCCCCTACTGTTTACCTGCTGGAATTCAATCTCTTTCACCTATATTTTTAGTTTATTTTTCAGTAACTTTGTGTAAAATCCAGAGGAAACATTTCCATGAGGTTGGTTCTAGAACACGGTGTTCGGTATTATTGTTATTCACCTAAATAAAATCATCATTCTTCCCATCTAAAAAACATTATCACAATCAAAATGTATAAGAACAGGAGACCTACACCACACATGATACCTGTCAGGACCATCTGGACTATTTATCATGGAATTAACAAAGGGGCAAACTGTTCCCAGCTGGTAAAAATACACTTTATAGACTTTTAAATACAAGTTAGGGCTCGTTCACACGTTTTTGAGCATTGTAACGCACATACAGTATGTGATAACGCAGAGACATTCATTATTTTGTACATTCAGTGTGTCCTAATCTTGCAGTGTGTTGTATTGAATAGCTAATCCATCTCTATGGGTTCATTTAATAGTGGTGCAAACATTTGCCTGTTCAATAATCTGCAGCAACCAATCAGAAGCTAACTTTTTATTGGTCTAATACAGGTAACATCTAATGGGCAATGCAATAATAGCACTGGCAATAATAATGGACTTTATAGATGTTCTGTACGCTATGGGCGGGTTTACATAAAGAACGGGGAAGTAATAATGACGGACAATATAGATGTTCTGTACACTATAGACCGGTTTACATTAATAAAAACGGGGTAAGTAATAATGATGACTTTATAGATGTTCTGTACGCTATGGACGGGTTTACATTAATAAGAAAGGAGGTAACAACAATAATAGAGAGATTACTAAGAGATTTCGTCATGATATGGAAGGTGTGTATCATTATAAAGACAGGTTAATGAGGTAAGTAATAATGACGGACTTAAGACGTATAGAATGATATTATAGCTAGTAGACTATTGGAGACGGTTTACATTAATAGAACGAGTAAGTAATAATGACGGACGTTATAGAGTTTGTACGCTATGGAGGGTTTACATTAATAAGAACGGGGTAAGTAATAATGACGGACTTTATAGAGGTTCTGTACACTATGGACAGGTTTACATTAATAAGAACGGGGTAAGTAATAATGACGGACTTTATAGATGTTCTGTACGCTATGGACAGGTTTACATTAATAAGAACGGGGTAAGTAATAATGACGGACTTTATAGAGGTTCTGTACACTATAGACCGGTTTACATTAATAAGAACGGGGTAAGTAATAATGACGGACTTTATAGATGTTCTGTACACTATAGACCGGTTTACATTAATAAGAAGGGGTAAGTAATAATGACGGACTTTATAGAGGTTCTGTACGCTATGGAGGGTTTACATTAATAAGAAAGGGGTACATAATAATGACAGACTTTATAGATGTTCTGTACACTATAGACCAGTTTACATTAATAAGAACGGGGTAAATAATAATGACGGACTTTATAGAGGTTCTGTACGCTATGGACGGGTTTACATTAATAAGAACGGGGTAAGTAATAATGACGGACAATATAGATGTTCTGTACACTATAGACCGGTTTACATTAATAAGAAAGGGGTACGTAATAATGACGGACTTTATAGATGTTCTGTACACTATAGACCGGTTTACATTAATAAGAACGGGGTAATTAATAATGACGGACTTTATAGAGGTTCTGTATGCTATGGACGGGTTTACATTAATAAGAAGGGGTAAGTAATAATGACGGACGTTAAGAGTTCTGTCTGCTATGGAGGGTTTACATTAATAAGAACAGGGTAGTAATAATGACGGACTTATAGATGTTCTGTACGCTATGGACAGATTTAACATTAATAAGA
>JAACNH010003188.1:0-31097 GCA_019447015.1 Hymenochirus boettgeri | reverse complement strand
AGATTGTCTGATTGCAAATGACCTAGATTTTTTACCAAAAAAAACCTTTGATTTTTTTGCACACTCATATAGAAAAGGTAAAAGGAGCGTTCTTTTAATAGAGTTTGTCTGTGGAGATCTCATGCCTGACGTCAAACTATCCAACGTCACAGCTGCTATCCGTGCACATTTGACAAGTTGGTTAATTATTTCTCAACAATATCTTTAAAAGAAATGCAGATAATATTTCGTGAGTTAGAATTCCATACGGCCCAAGCACAATATATGGTTAATGTAGAATACATATTGTTAAATCGGCATCTTAATGACATGCGAAATCAGTCCCCCGCATGACTACCTACAAATACATTTGAATCATGTAGAATGAGCGGTTGTCCAGAGCCACGTCCATCAATAATGTTGTTTCAAAATTTCAATGAGCCCCTCACTTTCTACCCTTGTAAAACAACCAGACTTAATGCTTTCATTTGAGTCATGAAACAGCATGAGAAAATTCTTGAAAAACGTTAAAGGGGCCACCTGAACGATATTATCAAGGTTACAAGTAAATCTGATATATTTATTCAAAGGAAGTGAGATGCTCATTCTCCCTCCCTGTGGAATTACGTTAATAGAATAGCCTTTGTACCAAAGCTCCACTCGCAAATTTCCGACTGGAGCACCTATCTTTCGCGAATGTGCGCCAATTCTAATAATAGGAGTGCCGATCAGGGCGACTGTGACGCTGTCAGTGTGGCTGGAGAAGCCGCAATGTGGAAAACACTCGTAGGTACGTTTATCTTTTATCTGGGCTTTCGATTATTCGCAGGAGCCGTCCAACATAAGTAAATCTCACCTCCTGTGAAAAAGGAATAATGATACAGATTTACTCGTACTTTTCGGTTATGCGGTTTAAGTGTCCCTTAGTCCAGTTGCACCTCGAAAGCGGAATGCCACCGATAAATCATGAACTGATTAATGTGAACCTTCACAAGTCGTTAGGTCTGTTCTTGTTCGCTTATTAACACAGTAATGCTGTTAGAATGCGAGGGATTTATAACAGGGCCACTCTGATGTTGAACGTGATAGGAACCTTTGTGCCTATTGTTACGAATTTCCTATAACTGAGCACATTGCTCATAGATCACTTAAAGCTTTATAAATCCAAAGCTGATTGTGATTCATAGCAAATCTAAATGGAGACCAAAGCAATTTTACGGCAGACGAAGTAAATAAATCATGACATGATACAGAAACTAAAAGCTCTATTGATTAAAGCTGTGGTCTATAAAATTGAACTATATTAGGAATAGGCTAAGCGATATTTTAAGTCAGCCTTTGTAGACAACAAAAAACTTCTAAACGAAATCTTACATGTTGAGGTTTTCTGAAAATCTGGTAACAATTAACTCAACATTTTTTACTCGTGGCATTATATTAACCAATTTGACAGGTGCATTTTCCTTTGTGGTCTAGTGGAATTGTTATTAGTGGTGTTGGTGATCCCTTATGGGGGACAAGATTTAATTTACGTAAGCTAAAAGTACACTAAATGAGAAGTCCAAACAAAGAGGGGTTGTTGTTATTAAACCAGGTTCCACTTAATTTAATGCTGTGGCATCTACAGTTACACACACTAATGATGATAGAATATAGAAAAAGTAATATAGACCCCGGAAACAAGTCTCTAATGCAATGATCATATTTTCAAGCTACATAGCCATACAGTGATGTTTCGGAACCCTGTTCTCCTTCATCAGCTAAGTATATAATAATATAATGTTGTATCAGTTTAAGATCAACTGGACTAAAAGTTTAGTTACTGAAAAACTTCGCTAATTATTCCATGGCGTTTCTCAATTCAGAATGACTTGTCTTTTTCAGAATCTGTTGCAATTATGTTACCTGAACGTCCCAATTCAAGCATATTAACAGCAGGTGTTAGGGAACTTCTGATGCAAGGTGGGACTGCATTGTGGGCTTTAGATGTGTATCAAAATTCGCCAGGGTAAGGCGTTTTTTCGTTTAAAACAGTATTGCTTACATGGCAACAGTCTGGTGTCCAAACCCCCCCCCCCCCCCCCACACACACACACACACACACCTCTATCAGCTTGGTCTCCTTCTTTTCACATAATGGCTCCTTGGACACATACTCATTAGAAACCAGTTCCTATTCCGTTGCCAAGATATTGTTGACAGTCAATCTTCAACTGTAGTCTGTTTTACATAAAGATTGCAGGTACACTGAGTTCCCCTGGATCCAAGGAATGCGTCTTTGTGCTGGGGCTGTACGTTGGTGCAGTAGCCCTCTTGACTGCCCACACATACGGGGGTGTTGGTTTGCAAAGTATTCGGCCTCCTTGCAGTTTTCCACATTTGTCACATTACTAGCCCCACAAAAACATGAATCAATTTGTTGGAATTCCACGTGAAAGACCAATACAAAGTGTTATACAACGTGAGAGTTCGAACGAAAAAATCATAACGATTCCAAAACGTTATAATGATGTCACTTTTATTCGTTTCGTTACGGGCTTTGGATGTACCAATTGCTGCCTCAGTGTGTTGTTTGTTAAGCAGAACGGGACATGTGTTTTTGAAAATTTTCTGGCTTAAGTTTTCGGGAGACCCCTGCTATAAATGGATGGCCATGTTCTTTTCACTGTCTTGCTTTTCCCCCTTCACTGTTGTTATTTCGGTTTTTTTCTTTCATTCTACCACTTTGACAAAGACCCAGGCTGGATATCACAAGTTTTAAGGGGCTTCTCTGATGATGACCAGCTTTATGATCTACAAGGGTGGTGAGTGTGAGACTCAACATCAATTACTGGTCGGTTGGTTGGTTTTCTTGTTAAACAAGCCTGAAAAAACAGAGGGTTTTACATTTAGACATTCGACAGACATGCGATCGCAATGAATGGGATCGGGAGAAGAGAGAAGCGGTTATCCGGCAGCATCGATTGAACATCACGGTGAGCCGTCGTCGGGTAAGTAAAATACTTATAGATGTATGGGCACCTTTAGCCTCAATGCAATCCCAACTTTGCATTTTCAGTAGTCCATAACACGTGGCGGTTATATACTAATTGGACTTTACAGGGTATACTTAATTGCCAACAGCTTTTCCTTGTACAAAGTCATCTGAATTGAGAAAGGCCAGTAGATGGACAATGCGAAACACAATTCAAGAACTTAAACTTTTAAGCCAGTTGATCTAAATGACTACAAACAGATATACCATGACCTGGGAAGAATGAGAACCTTCACAGCATCTAATAGATTAATCAACAACAATGTTAAATGACAGGAAATTACCTCTGTCATTAATTCCCTTATCAGCCTGGTACTGTGTAATGACATTAATATCCAAGACTGGTTAACAAGTGTACATTAAAACACACATACATTTAACTTGCTTGTTCTTGGCCACCTCAGGTTCTTTTCTCGATTGTCAGCTACACTTTGCAGCTCGACTGCCAAATCCGCCGCCTTGCCTGAGCCACTTGAATTCTCCAAATCAAGACAAGGAGGTCTGGGATTTCACAAGGTAATGGCTGAATTAAAAGGTTTTGAGTGGTTGATCCATGTATTAGGGTAGTATAATATAAATATATTTTTTGTTTTCAGATCCAGAATAAATGTTATAATTTTGAGAAAAACTGTACAGTATGCTCCAAAAAAAAGCTATTTCTTTTTATTATGAAAATATGACTGAAAAAAAAATAATTTATTTATCGGAAAAAATAATCGATCTGCTGTATATGTTCTTATTCTTATAATATGTTACTGCAACACAAAAGTCTTAGGGGGATAATTTATAAAGCAAGCCAGCTTTTTAATTATTAAAGGGCATTTCACAAATGACTTTTCCACTTTTTCTAGGATGACCAAACATAGCCTCATATCCAATAACCACATTTTGTGGCAGTAGTTAAATCTTGTGAAAACAATTGTGTTATTTATTAAAGCGTGGAAAATTGTTTATTTGTCAAACATTTGTCAAAATTTACTCTGCTTAAAGGCCTCCCATGGTGAGTTTCCCTCTTAATTAGGTTAATAGTCTCCTTGCGGTGTGTTTTGAATATTTTCTAGGGCAAAAAATCAGTATGAGAACAGTTGGACGAAAATGACGCCATTGAATCACCGATGTAAATGTGGCAATAGATTTTGGGACATTTATGTTGTGGCTTTTAATATAGCAAAAAGCAAATAGTGCTTCTTTTAATAAACTAAGGTATATAGACATGAGTTGTGAGTTGTTTGCATATTGCGTTTGTATACACATTAGCATTACTTTTCTAAGTAATAAAGTCAAGTCATTTCTTGTATTCGAAAGTTTCTAGCTATGACAGGAGTTTGTCATAGGAGCCCAAAGAAATAGCTTGTGCTTGCTTAATGAGTTCTAAAAAACCCCCTACCACCGTTCAAGTAACTACTGCCCTTACTTTTCCCATGACCGTCTGTTTGATTCATAAAAATATAATGTATTTACTGTGGTTTTTTTTTGGTTTTTTTAAGAATTGTACATAAGAGCATTTTTCTTCTACCTTAACATTACAACACATTATTCTCAAATTGTATATATATATGATAGGTTAATATGCTGTTCATTGTGATTGTCAGATATATCTATAAAAAAGTTGTGTTAGAGGTTATCATCATTTTACCTGTTAAAAACAAAAAACAACATATTTGATGGCTAAAGCATCAATAAAAATATGTATCCCAGTGTTAAAATCAAGATCAATTGACTTGATTAATAAATGAGAGTGGAGAGAAAGTCTCTACAGACTTTACAGATGATTTATTCTGGTATTTTTTAGTGGATGAGAGTTACAGCTATCTGCCATGTTAGTGTTATGAAACCCTGAAAGGCTCATTTTCATTATTAGGTTTTTATTTAGGGTAGTTCTTTTTTTTTTTTTTCACTTTTTTTTTTGAGAAGTAGGTTTAAAGACAAGTACAAAATAATTCCCTGTGTTTGCTGGCCAGATATATAAATCTTTTAGCTATGTGTACATACTGATATAAACATTAGGACGTCTGTTTATGGTATGGTTGACATTATGGTTATGGTTTGGAACATGTAATTTTCCCTTTAAGTCTTTTTTTGGAAGGGACTTCCAAAAGATTAGATGCGGTCAGTATTAGTGTGAATTTTAATTGCTGCTAATTTTATTATTTAAGTTTTATTGTTGGATTTATATAGCCCCAAATATCTTCCATAGCACTTTACAATCACATCAATATTGATCAAAGGTGAACAAACATTAGGACTGATTTTATGTACAATCCGGACACTTTTCCATTGATTGGACGAAAATTTTTACTTTCCATGATCTTATTATGGGACATTAGATGCAGTAAGATCGATCTTAATTTACAGGAGTAGCATATTTCCCGTGCGTAGTGGGGGCCTAGCCTAAGGGCAATGCATTGCCATCGATCGTGATATCTAAATCGCACAATAGTATTAGGCTATGGAGTTGGCCACAACAGAAGCACGGTAACTTGCGTGTTTTATGCTTGGTGTGGCCTGCAGCCTTTAAGGACGTTAACCTGTTTAAAAAAACATTCTGTTTCTGTTTTTTTCTGTTTCGGTGATTTAGCTGGCTACACACAAGTAGTGGATGTTTAGCAGACACAAGATCTGTAAGATGGGCTACAAATAGGGTAATTTCCTGATTGGGCATGAGGGAAGATAATTTGGGTTCTGCCACACACTTACGGATCATGTTCGCTACTATTAACTACAGAACACGGTAGCCAACAGAGGCGAGAGAATATATTTGTCCATATTGGATCGGGCCCTTTAACAGTAAGTGTCTCGGGCGGGGGGGCGGAAAAGGTTCCTTTCACAAGGTGTAATTCCAAAGGTTTGATACTCGTGTACAGTTTAAGATTCACTCCAGTGTTCTCCCCAGAATTTTTTTCCGCGGGTGGCCATTGAAAAAGTTAGCCGTGGTGGGGTCGGATGGGACAAATTTGGTGCGTAAGGTGAAATGTCCACCGCATCATGCCTCCCATTAAGGTCAGGGATGTCTAACTTTCGTCCCACTAGATGTTTGAAAAAACATAACTCCAGCATTCCGTGGTTGTAGAATGCAGGGAGTTTAGTTTGTAAACATCTGCGGGAGTTGTAGTTCTGCAACATCTGAAGGTAACCCATGAACATAGCAGCACAAGCACATTGTGACACCTTTGTGCCATGGAGATCTGGAAAAGCTCAGGTAAGTGCTATAAAATAATTTGCAAGTGTAAAAAGGGGTCTGGGCTGGGCAGGAGAGTTTGGCGGGAGTTTTACTGACCCATTGATACACCTATTAAACCTACTTCTAAATTCTTGTTAATCACAAGTGTTCTCTCAAGAATTTTTTTCCAGCCTGGATGCATGGAAAAAGTAGCCGGGTGGGCCGCCCGGCTAACAAAAGACCCTAGGGAGAACACTGCACCTCAATGGCGGCCATACATGCATGTGACATGTGTACAATTGGTATGCCATAATAAAAATCTTTTAATGTGTCCCAATAGGGAAGGAAAGGTATATGAAAATCAGACGAAAACTGTCATATCGCAGTCTAACAAATCCCAGTATGGTATGAACAGGATTGGTATGTGTTTTCAGAAACTGTGATTGACTGGAGCTACTTGTACTAACTTTTCTTAAAGGCTTTACCTGCGCTTGTGAGATTGTTCTTTACAGAAGACTGTAAACTCAGCTTTAGCTACTTTCTTTTAATCATTTTGGGATTTTCAAGTATTGTCCAGCTAGCACAAAGAGAAAATATATATTTACAGGTGTTCTACCAGTTTATTTTCTTTACCTCCATCCCTTACACCCTCCATCTGCTTACACCAAAATCATGAAACATTCTAAACGCTTTACGAGCCCTAAGAATGCACCATAGTGAGGCACAATTTATGACATTTAGCATTCTAGGGAAAAGCTAGCACTAAATATAATCCATTTAAATAATAATATTCATTTAAGTCTCTTGTGCATCCCCATTGTTAATTTTCTTATGATAAGTGTTCTGATAAATGTCCATACAAATATATGTAGCTGGATTAATTTGGCAGATTTATAACATATTGCATACATATTAATTAATACTGTATATACCTATTGTATGACCAAAAACCTAAGTTCTCATTGTTCCCTGTTTGTTGCATAACCCTGATGTGGACCATATACCAAACGATATTTAAGACTGATGTAGGGTGCAATACCTTGCTTTAGATTGAATAGGGTGAACATCTGCACATTTATGTTCTGTTGCAGTCGGACAGTTCTCTATAAGATTTACTGTATGTGTGCTGTTTATTTATCAGGTGTTATAAATAATAAGTAACTGTAGACCATTACTGCAAAACGAGAAATTCCGTTGATTTCAGGAACTGTTATTATTCTTTAATTCCATTTTCAGCATTGAATTTGTTTTTTTTCAGTTTTGTTTGGAATCTGTGCATGCATTATCAGCTGTTGGTTAGGTGCTATGGAAGCAGCAGTATAATAGTATTGTTGCTTGCAGGTTTCTGGGGTCCTGAGTTAATTTCAGTGATGTGAACAGTTGTGTGTGGAATTAGATTATAGATTAACTGGAGATAGCAGCAATAATAATTGCACTAATTCGAGGATACTTTAATAGGCATTAAAAAATACACGACCGCCATTCAGAATGATAAAACTGCGACTGGTTAAAGGCGAGCAAACTTAAAGTGAAAAAAAACAAATTGGCTAGAAACACCTACTTAGAGTGATATCATCATAATGACAGTGAAGATACATGGTTTTAAAGTTGTCCCATGGGGGCGTCAACTTAGCTCCTTCTCCAATAACCATTGAGTATCGCACATGACACGATAACCATGCCTTAGGGACTGAGGATAAATAGCAAAGTCATCTCTATTTGAACAGAGTGGAGATGGCAGAAGAGTTGTAAATACCTGAAGTACAGTATAAGCAGCCTGTGCATTTATGAGATGTAAGGCAATGTCAGTTGAATGGTTACAGGCAGGCTATGTGTGAAAGGCAGAGATATGAAAATGTATTAGAGTTTGTCTTAGTGGGTCTGGGGATTCCCTTTTAAAATATAAGTATGGTGATGTTATATTCTTTCCAGTCGTGTCCCTTTCTAGACTTGATACAGTACCGATTGTTTTCGAAGTTCTGGTTCAATTTTAAAAGTGGTGGGCCATTTTCACATATGGCCAAACTCTATCACTACTGCGCATCTTATTAGTTAGTTACTACAATGTGAGTGTGTTGCTCTTGCTTTTGTTGGATTGGGATTTTAAGGCACATAAATCCCGGGAACAAAATCAGGTTGTTTACATATTGTGTCAATTCTGCTCTGTGGTCTGATTTGCCCTGTGCATCATATAAAGTTTTGACTTTCACTGATCATTTAGGGTCATCCAAGAATACACTTCTGGATATTTAGAAATTATTCTATTAAAGAATGATAAGCTTCTACGCCACAGTCATTACTTACTCTTACTGACACTATCCTATTGATACAAATATGAGGTTGTTTTGTTGTTGCTGAGTTGTGATTATATATTCAGAATGATAAATACTAAATGTGTTTGTGTACCATTTAATCTCAATCAGTCAAAGAAACCAGAGATGGAACTAGGTTGCCATTACCATAATCACAGCCTTTCTGTTCAAATTCCCTTGTTCATATACGGGTCATTGAATTCAACACAAAAAAAAAAACATACCTAAAAGGAATTTGTTTCATTGATGCTACATAGAATACAAGACAAAAGAAGCTTTTCATTACATTACGTTACTAGCCCTGGATAAGAGGCTGTGAATAAATGTTGTCTGAATAGATTTCATTTTCTTTAATTTTTGCTTCATCTCTTTTTAACACAGAAAGAAATTTGAGTTTGTTTCAATTATGGTCCCGCCATTTACCACCCATCCAACCAATACAAGAGAGGAGAAACGATGTCTGTATTAAATCATCAAGTGATAATCCCAGTTTGTTTTTCTGTCATTATATTGCTTCAGTATTATGTCGTTAACCAAAATTTGCAAGAGGAATGTACCGTATTAGATGTATATATTTAATCAAATGATCCAATGGTTTTTTTATTTGTTACCAGTGCCTGGTTTGCTTTGATCCTGGTTCTGCACACCCAGATATTATCTTTTCAAATGACAACCTAAACCGTTAACTTGCACAGCTACGACGATAGAGTAGGGTGGGAAAGACATGATTCTCAAAAGGTGACAACTACTGGGAGCTTACAATTGATCGTTATGATAACCACCCGGACCCGGCTTTGGAGTAGTAGCACGTATTGAGGTGATGAAAGATGTCATGCTGGGGAAGGATGACAAAGACCTGGGCCATGTGTGGTGATATAATCGCAGTTGGTTCATGCACAACAACTTAACCACATAACAGGTATTTTCACTCGGGATTATTAGTGTACATTTTATTTTGGAAAAGAATTGTATAGTTATATATCTATATAGAAACAAGAGAAAAACTTCAGCCAATGTTTTAAGACATCTGATTTAATAATTCAATTCAAGTTTATGTATATACCTAGATATCCATCACAGAAAGCTATTAAGAGGAGTTGGGTTCTTGGTGTAACTGAAGAAAGACTTCCTCAAGGGTCTCTTTCACTGTGTATGTATGTCCGGAAAGATAAATAAAAATGACCACTCCACCATGTATTGATGTTTGCAGAGAGCAGACAGTGCTACATGGGGACCCCAGAGATCATTAACTTTGTATCTATGTTGTTTGTTCAGTGGCATCGTCAATAGCAATCAGAGTATTTTGTACAATTTATACTATATTCATTAACCCGATTAAGTTTAGACTACATTAAATTATTATCATTGCATTGGTTTGTTTTTATTTATATAAAAATAATCCTAATCTCTGTTAATAAGTGACATTCGTATATATAAAAATAAAAAAAAATTGCCCATTATCATAGGACTGAAGGGGTATTATAACTAAAGGTTGCTACAGTTCGGTGTACTCCTCTAGACCTCACCAGGCGTACCTTGACCTTTTCCATTAATGAGAACAGCAAGTCCAGTTGCTTTTGAAAATTATGGAGGGATTGTTCTTCTGCTTGTAGCCTGAACAGAATGTGCAGGATAATTCAGATGAGGACCCACAATGTAATTTTGCCGTACAGTTTTTAATGAATCATAAGATCATGTGTGTGGAAAAGTTAAATAATTAGATCTTACTTTACTCACAGATAAATCACCAAAATTCTGATTGACTGCAAATAAATTTGAGTACAGATACAGTAGGGTAATCATGTATATAGGGATGAGAATAATGAGGCCACATTTAATTCCATTGTCTATTCCAGTTTTTGGCTTCAGTTTGTACATCATCTGACCCACCAGGACAAAGTGTAGCAGTAAAATTACTACTGGATTCCTTATGATTGTAGAAGCAAAAAGAAGTGCTGATAGGGCAGTTAACCATAGCAGTTGTAGCAATGGTGTGTTTGCCAAGGGGATAATCTTCAATACTATATCCAGTAATATTACTTCTATTCACTAGGACTTATTAGTAATCAGTCAACACTCCGCCATATGTAAAGGTATATATTAATTGTCCAAGTACATTGCTGCATGTGTAAAGTATAATTACCATTTAATGCAGTCAATTCAATGAAACTTAATCGTTAAAGTTGCATAGGTTTAAAACAAATCCTCATAAACACAGCAGTTTGAGTTGGTGAAATGTGGTGTCAACGGCCCTTCACTGCTGTTCATGGATGGTTTCTCTAATTTGCAATAGGTGACTCTTGCAAACCCAGACTTTCCTATAGAAAACATGCACAGCATACAGGGTGAGGGCCTTCAACGCACATTCACCATCTTTACGTCCATTTTAAGATGACTGTGAAAATGAAAATCATGTGGCTGAAATTTTTGGGGAAGGAAATTTTGATTTGAATGTTGAATGTTGGTTAAGGAAAAGTGTTAATTTTAATGATAATAAGTCCTCGCAGGATTGAAGGGGGTTAAAATGTGCCAGTATTAATAAGGTGCTTGCTGTACTTCTGATCATTGGCGACAAACAACTTATAAACATAATAGGGAATATGTAGAGTTTGATCTTCTCATAATAATCGATTGTATTATCTGTTTCAGGTAACGCTGCACACAGGATTACCAATTCTGATCTTTATACACTCCAGAGCATCTTTACATGCCTGAAAACAGTTGGAGGATAAATATGCTGTTTTCTGACGATCATCACAGGAAAGCAAAAATCATTTCAAAACCAGAATGAGCAAAAAGTACAGGGAAAGAATTAGCAGAATGAAATAACAGGGACAGGCTGCCAGCGGGAGGATTTGTAATGTGCTGCTTGTAAATTCTAATATCCACAAATACAAAAAATGGCCTAGAATTACTGGTGTTTGGATCTCATTCCCTCTCCTTCCACTGTAATTGATTGCTAGGCATTAACATTAACCAGATACTTTAATATGGCTCTCCGTGTGTGTGGCAAAATCATAACGCAATCTGAGTGGAGCAAGCTTAACTGACTTGAAAAACATTTGTAAACCGCATAAAGGGGAAATAAGCAAAACACTATGTTTAAACTACGGACAAAGGACTTTTTTTTCATCTGCTGACACCAAAAAATTTTTAACCCCCACAGTGTCATACATATAAAGTGTCTATCTTACGTGACAAATACTGCCTCACAAATATTCTGCAGTAGTTGTAGTTTGTTAATAAAGTCAACTCTTTAGTTTCACGGAATAGCAAAATAACGTAAATCCCCAAGACACCAGCTTCCACCTGCCATACACAGTTCAATGTGCCAACCTGTATTGTGTCAATTTGACTTTGTGAGAACTCTGCGCTGCATTATAAAGGTCACATTCATTTTCCAGTGCCATATTTATTTTCTGTGTACCTTTGCCTGCACAGTTTCAAGAAACAGATGAATATAAATGGAAAATACTGGTTAAAGACTGCACTGAATGCCATGAACTACGTCCAGTTGCCAAAAAGGAACCCTGAGCACATGAACAGTTCAAAAGATTTCAAAATAAGAACAAAATAATAGGAGATTCAATTAAGTTCTTATCGTTAAAAATGGTGCTAATTTTGCCTAACCAATTAGATGTAATTTACCATTTGAAAGCTAACATCTGATTGGTTGGGGACAAAATTAGCACCATTATTAACGATAAGAACTTTTATTAAATCTCCCTGCAAGGGTCTTATGTCTAGCTAAACTAATGTACAGTAGGAATGATTGCACTTTGTACTATTAAGACAATATGTTATTTCCATATGTTTAAAGGGAAGTTCAGTGCAAAGACATATGCTTTAAGAAAAAAGAGCAGTATTTTCAATCCAATGAGCTTAAAGGGCAACAACAACCCATAAAGAACATCTTTTAGAAAAGAATGGCCTCTTTAAAAATATGTTGATATATCCTACTTTGCTCTATGAATTCTTACTGTATGCCTGCTATGTTTCGGGATGCTCATGGAAGTGAGCCATTTAGAAACCTGTACTGAGCCTTTACTGAGCCTGGGCATGCTCAGAAGAGGCAGACAGGGATTAACATTCAGTCATTGGCTGTGATGTGTCAACTGTCAATCCGTAAACTGACAGTTACTAACTGCAGAACAGGAAGCAGAAATAGGGAAACAGGACATTGTGCAGGATTTCAGGTTAGGACTTGACCAAGCAACCGGGTTGATTCAGTTGCTCAGTAGAGATCTGAGCATGTTTGACCTATCCAACAGCCAATCAGTAGAAATTACTGTTAAGGAACATTCCAAGGTAGTGGTGCATCCTGGGAAGAAGAAGGACCGTGTAGAACCTGAAATGGCAGGTCATAAGTCAAAACAGCAGGGAACAGCAAGGTATGAAATCACACTGATTTTCAAAACTGGAGAGAATATTTTATAGAATAGTAGGTATACATAATACAAAAAGAATTTTAAAATATGATATTTTTCACTGAACTTTCCCTTTTAACTCATGTACTTATCATAAGAATAATAGTTGACACTCCACTTGTTAAAACAAAAGAGAAGTGGTGACTAAAACAGGGTTTATTAAATAAGAGATGAAAAATATTAATCCTTAGCCACCAATCAGGTTTTAACTTTTTTTTCCTAACTGCCAGTAAAAATGTAAATAATTTTTCTCATTCAGTTTTATAAAGAATAGAAGGTAAATGAGATTGTGTTACCTTCCCGTTATTCAATAGAACCTGCAGGAGACAAGATTTGGAACTTACCCAATCTCTCGCTCCTCCGCCAAGTCCACTGACAGGTCCACGACTGACTCTGTATCGTATGCAGGTTTTATGAAGAACAGGAGGTAAGACACATCTCCTTTACTCTGTTCTTTATAAAAATGAATGGGAATTGATTTTTGTTGTTTTTTTACCAGTTGAGATACCCTTAACATCTGGTTGTTGGCGCTGCAGATTAATAGCACGGCAAACGTTAACTTCTATTTCTGATTTATATCCCAGAAACTAAATTATTTATCTCATTGCAAAGTGATTGTGGTTGGTTGTTGCTGCTGAAATTCCTTTGTCAGAGGGTTACGTGTTGGTAAACTAGGGGATGTTTGCTGGCAGTGAATGTCTAACCCCCTGATAAAACAGTTCAGGCAGTCCATAGCTATGATCTTTGGGGTCAGTGTATATTTCCTTACAAAAGATAAGCTGATAATTGTTGACATTTATATTAGGTTGCCTGTAGATAAAATCCTTTCCCTCAGAAATGAATTCAGCAAATGATTTGGTGAAAACCAGCAGTAGATACTGTAAGAATAGCTAAATCTGTACAATTGTTAACATACCAAACACTTCCATTCGGTCATTCAGACTAACAAAAGCTTTAATTGCTTTATATTTGGCCTGTAGGTCATGCTTTCTTTCATGAAATGCCAGCTTATTCTAATACTCTGAATAATGAGAAACAGTTTAAAATGCTTCAGCGACAAAACCCTGAACCTATTGGACTGCAGAAATCTACCCTTTCTAACCTATGGAAAACCTGTAATCCCAGTAGATACAATATGTCTGAAGGAAAAAGCATTGAGTATATATTAGACCAATGTACAAGCAACACCCGCAAAACAATGTATGTCAACAACATGGAAGCTCAATCTTTACTTTTACTTAGCATGGGTCTAGTCAAAAAGTTTGTGCATCACATCATACTATCAGTAAATTAGCCTTTGGAAATGCTTTTTAAAACCTTCTGCATTAAAGCTATCATACACAGGTGAATGACATGCATGGTTCAAGCAACAAGTATTTCCCTATCAAAATTTAATTGGGAATCCATCTTGCATCTATCTTGAGCAGAGTTCTGCTTTAAAATCTGTTTAAGATGTGGCCACAGGTGGGATAGTTGGAAAGTTTCCATCTGGTCCAATTAAATTCAGTTTGGTAAACTGCTTGATACGATAAGCAGTCTGTCAAAACAGAAGTGCAAGCAGGATTTTTTTAACCGATTGGGGGTAAATCATTTAACAAATTCCCATGTATGACAGGCGTAAAAGAATGACTACAGTATAAATGCAATCAGTACAGCTTTGATAATAGCAATTGGTATGTGTCCCCCTATCGCTAGATGATGGTGATCCCTAGCGATATACTGAATTCAGTCATTTAGCCCTATGATGCACAGAAGTGTCTAGTACTTGGAAATGTTTGAACAGCAGTCAGTCATAGTCGTGACAGGTGAACTAGATCGCTTTTACTGCTGCTTCACAACCGCCTCTTCTGAGCATGTGCACAGAGCAAGCTCTAAAAGAGAATGCACAGCTTTAAGGGGAGACATCAACCTCATTAAGGGTCGATTAGGATCAGATTAATTTGCTGAACATATTTAACAGCTTAAGTATTGTGGTCTTGAGGTTTGGGAGGTGCTTAACATGTTAAGATTTTAGATGGGGCGGGATCTCTTTTTCTAAGATGACTACAGTGTTTCAATATCCTATCTGGTCAGTCTTCTTATGGATTATACAGTCTGGATGGACGACTTGCCTTCGGCAGGGACTTTCTTGCTCCAACACCTTATGGAGAAATTAAAGCCATCATTTGAACTGTGCCTTCCTACTCAATTCTCCACTCAGCAGAAGGAATATCCCAACTTTAGAGTATCTAATAAAAACTATACAAAACGATACAGTATCTTGGTGGCGCTTGTGTTTAAAGCTAATTTAGGATGGTGTTTTATAAGTTTGACACATGCTCACATTCAATATGTTTATAGTTACCTATTTATACTTTAAGGGTTTATTTTGTAAATGAATTTCGTGGATTTGGAAAGAATACAAAAAATTTAGTTTAAAGTGAAGTGTTGTAATTTGGAAAGGTCAGTCTATTTTAATTTCATCCATCACCTTTTGTGAGTGGCAGTTGTATATTGCTTGCCTTGCCGAGGGTTTTACTTTTAGCAATAGAACAGTGTGGTCACTAGCAAAAGAACAGTTGTGTGAAGTTAGGTCAATGGATTTTTTCCAATGAGGCAAAAATGTGGCAGCTTCCACTGTAGTCTAAGATAAATAAAAACACAAACAAGAGATGCTTTGCATGTACAATACAAGTCATGCCCTCATATTACTTACAGTATTTTAGAAGAAACATAAGATAAAAGTCAGCATTTAAAAAGGTATTATAGTCCCTTCTTCAGTCTTAAACCATGTAAATATTTTCATTCTTGACAGTTTCTAGCTTTTTAACTTCATCATGTCTGGTACAGATTGGCAGCCTTTTCCGTGTGTTGGTATTCAGTATCATCTAGTGTGGTGATTCGCTGCTAGTTTGTTATGTCTGATTCTGCTTTGCAAGTGCTGCCTACATCAGAGGACTGTACGATGATCTCAATCGTCACCCACCCGCATGAATGAACCTCAGTGTACACAGGCTTGGTGCATTGAATCCAGAAACATTTTTTTTCACATTGTGATTGTTACTTGCCAACGTACACGGCAATACCAAACTTGTAACAATGGGGTCATTACAGGAATAGAAGTCGTCAGAAGAACTTTTTCAAAGCAACTGTAAATAGTGATTAGGCCATTTGTGTGAAGTATATGTAGAAAGGTACTTTTGCTATATTATTTTTATTTTACCAGGGCTATTTTGTCCAGTTCTCTATATCCATTAGCGAATCTAGCTGCAGAATAAATCTGTTGCGGGACAACCCCAATGTTGTTTATTTTTCTGAGGAGACCCCCATGGTGGCCCAGTGTGGGCTTAGAGTTGACTTCATAGCAATCTCTTTACCCAATTAGTGCCAGAGCATGTCTCCAGCATATGGATAGCTAACATGTTGGGAGATCCTTTGGCAGTTCTTCAATGATGCTTTTCATATTATAAGACAAGTAGTTCCAAATGCTTTGTGTAGTTTTAGCTCCCTGCAGCTGCTGTATTACTGAAATAAAATGATGTTTGCTGTTCAATAAATACATTGAGAATTGCACCAGACTGATTTTGTTAATTTTAAGATAAACAAAAACACACAGAAAAAGGGTCTTGACTCAAAACATGTCTTGTTGTGTCTAAAGGAATCGCAAAGCCACCTTTTTTGCAGCATTCCATTTGGGTAGATATTCACTTTGAGAATTGTTTTACCTTATAAATTTTAACCAGGAAACCTAATTTTAAGATACATAAAATCTGCTTTAACTTGTTATCTATGGGTATCCTTTTAAAGTTTGGGTCCAGGCTTATAAGAGGATCAGTAAAGATGCAGCCACACACAGATACTGGTCCTGTATTTTCGTATGAAAAGAACTGTGCATGGTGGGAGATTTTGGCTGTGCAGTTTATTTTATTTGTTTTTGGGTTTTTTTTGCAAAACAGTGCAATTAGCAAAACCTTTGTTCTGACATTTCGTTGTTAAAGGGACAGTACACCCAAAAATCTGCCCAGTTTAACAAAATTATAATTCAAATGGACACAGGAGCCAATTTTCATTTTGGGAGTGGACATGCTTTTTAAGGACGCACATGGGTTGATATTTTGACGATTGTCCTCGTGTTTACAAATATTCAGCCTTTCTGCAGAATTTCATTGGACAGTTTGGTCAATTTACCTGGTTATGCGTCTATAGTAGCCAAGCAATCGCTCTGTGAGCCATGTCTAGCACTGTCTTTATCTCCTTACTGTCAGTTCCACACACAAGGTTTATAGTCGGACTGCTATACCATAAAATAGCTGTGATGCTTCTTCAAGCATTATGGTATTGAAAAATATAGTTTTACAAAAATCTGAAGTTTTGCAATAAAACTAACTTACAGTGAAACGTTACAGGTCAACTAACACATTTTCTGAATCTGTTGTGTAAATAAATTTAGGCAGATTATATATATTTTTAATGGGAATTGCCGCCGATTGAAAATTGACTGTGCCACTTACAAATTTATTAACCAAGTAAAAATGTTGGAAATTTTGACCAGAAAATCAGCCAGTGTGTGCAAGCCTTTGCAAGTTTATGAAGCTAGGGGAGCTGCATAGTGTGAGCTTGAGTGGAACCATTACATGGAGCAGCATCAAAACCTTTTCTGGCCATCCCCAGGCAGCATTCAAAACATATGGGTAGCTTTCTTTGTGCCCACTGGTTAGAAGAAAAGAACCACCTCTTAAAGTCTCCTCCTACCTCAGTCTTTTTTCTTCTGTCCATTGTAGTGGCTGCTCTCTAGTTCCAGCCTCTCTAGCTGAAGACCTGCCTAAATGTGACTGCCTCGTTCGTCTCTAAGGAGGTAGACACAGTTTCTCCTCCTTCCATAGCTTTATTAGATCCATTGCCACTCCGGGTTAGCAAAGCATACTTAAGGGTGTAGATGATGTCATCCTTTGCACAACCCAGGGAAATTTGAAATTGCAGCTGGAAGATCAGTTTCTCTGCCTCAGCTAGGAGTGAGTTCCAGCAGCATGGAGCCGGCCGCAGAGAGGTGTTCCGGATCTAGGGGGAGTGGTGTAAGTGCTGGTCTGATTGCCTGTTCAGCCTGCGAAAAGAGCCTATCTAATTACTGTGTGGTATTCCCCTTGTTTCAGCCAATCTGATATAGGAGAGCAGCCAAAGAGGAAAAAGGAGAGGGACTCCAGCTCTGAAGAGGAGTCCAAAGCCTGTAGTGCTTGTGACAGCGAACTGGAAGGGGAGGAGCAAGAGCAACCATCTACTGTGCTAGTTTCACAGGAAGAAAAAAATCCTATTTCCCTGTCTATGACAGGACAGGTCAAGGGGATAATAACAGGAGAATGGCAGAAAGTTTTTGGGAGCACACAGTGGAGCATAAGCTTGAAAAAATTGTATCCATTCTACCAGTAGGATGCAGAGTCCTGGGACCAAGCTCCTATGTGGATGCCCTGGAGTACGACTGTCTAAAAAGACAGCGCTCCAGTAGGACGATGCGTCATCCTTAAGCATCTGATGGATCGCAAAATGTCGGAGTTAAAAAATCCTACATGGTAGCAGGAGCAAGCTGCAAGATTTCTGTAAACATGGTTTCGGTTATGAAATCTGCCGCTTACCCTAATGAATAAGCTGGAAGAGCTAAGTATCTGAATGGAATAGAGAGGAAGGTTTTGTTGGAGGCCATTCCTGATTTAAGGCTAATTTCCACCTTCGGATTGGAAACCTCAGTCAATTCCATGAGGTGTGGAGCAAGAGCAAAGGGTTTGTCTGTGAACATCCAGAAGGGCGATTTGGCTTAAGGCCTGATAAGCTGGCCCCCCGTCAAAGAATTCCCTCTGTCAGTTACCTTATGAGGGAAAGAAGTTGTTTTGCCAGGCACAAGGGGGAATAGTAGTTTTCTTCCACAGACACAAGGAAGTTTAGAGAATTTCCAAGGAGACAACAGGAGAGATTTCCTAGCAAGAGAAGAGAGGATTGGAAGTCCTATTGGCCTGGGAAGAATATACCAGAGCTTTCTCCTGGAAGGGAGGACAATAGTTTTTTTGAAGGAAAACAGAATAACCCTAGAGCCCCGAAAGACGCAAAGCCCTTACAAAGTGAGGCTGCCCATGTTCCCAGTCGAGGCCAGATTACTGATATTCCAGGAAGTGTGGCAGAGATAACGTCGGACTCTTAGGTTCTTTCTGGGTTACCAGGGGTCATGTCTGGAGTTCCTGCAGAGCCCAAAAGATCCTTTTTCTTTCTGACCCTGTTGTCATCAAACCAGGAGAGGAAACCGTTCCTTCGGGAGTGAGTATGTCAACAAGCCGTTGGTCAAGAGGGCCATAATTCCAGTTCAGATAGAGCAGAGAAGAACCGGACTCTATTCGCCCCTCTTCTTAATCAAAAACCACGGATTGGCATCCTATTTTAGATCTAAGGGAGCTGAACAAGCACTTGAAGTACAACCCTTAAGATGGAGACGCTGCAAACAGTCAGGGGTGCTATCTCAATAGGGATGAATGTGCACCATAGACTTAACCGATGCAAACTTCATGTACCATCGCAACAGAGCACAGCGGTTCTCAGGTTCACATTAGGAAGCCAACATTATTGGCTTGTAGTGATAATAGCACATTTAAGAACGTTGGGAGTGGAAATCTTCCACTACCTAAACGATCTATCATAGCCAGGCAGAAGGAGATACTGATTTGAAGCAGGGAATTGACGTTGAAGTTTCTCCAGCCATGTGGATGGATGATAAAATAAGGAAAAAGTCAGCTGTCTCCAGCACAAACATTGATCTTTTAGTTTAGTTTATAGTATTTGAGGTTGAATAAAGACATGTTCCATCCAGTCCAACCCATCTAGCAATATCTTTTGAATATTGGAATAACATCAGCCTTTTTCCAATCCAGAGGCACACCACCGGACATAGGGAATCTAAAAAAATAAGAAACAATGCCTAGATAAAACTGAACTTAGCTCCCTAAGTACCGAGGATGTATTTTATCAGGTCCAGGAGATTTATTAATATTAACCTTATATTAGTTCTTTCTGTACCATATCCTCAGTTAACCAAAGTGCACTAAATCTTTTATATCATTAATGCTACTATACTCTATGATATCTGTACTTGGATCTCTATAGGTATACAGAGGGAAAAAGTATTCAAGACATTTGCTTATCGCCATCCCCTGTAACTAACTTATCCCCATTAATTAATGGTGCCAATTCTCAGTCCTATCTTCTTACTATTATATACTTAAAACATATTTTAGGCTTAGTGATGCTTGTTCAGCTATCCTAACTTCTTTATTAATTTTAGTAGTTTGAGCTTTCTTACACTCCTTACAGTTTGTAAATCCCTAAAGGCCCTTTCCGTTCACTGCCTTAAAGGTTTTAATGCCTTTTTCTTCCTTTCCATTTGCCTGTTAAAGGGATAAATTTAAATGTGAACTGACTTAAAATCCCTCACACGTTAACACAGTCCACTTTGTCAGTACCTTTACCTGATAATACATTATCCCAGTTTACATTCTGAAGAGCTACTTTTAACCTGAGAAATTTGCCTTCCCGAAATTAAAAGTCTTTGTTAACCCAGTGCACTTTTCCTTTTGATAACAAAGTCCAAACGCCACATTCATGGGCACTATCCCTAAACCTCCAGTTACCTTTATGTCTATAATGCGCTCCACAATGTTAGATATTATCAGATCCAACAGAGCTCATCGCCTTTTTCTGTGATGGCAGTTTCACTACACCAATCAATGTCCGGTGTATTAAAGTCCCCCATAATGAGCACACTCCCCAAACTTACAGCCCTTGCCAACTGCAATGAAGTTGACTCACCTTCTCTCTGCTAGATTTGCAGCTTTATAGCAGACACCAACAATGGCATTACCCCCTTCCTGTTGCCTAATTCCACCCGTATTGTTTAAAATATACCTGTTTAAAATCTCCTCCCCATCCTCTAGCCATCTTCTCCCCTAAAACAACTGCCACGCCCCATCCGTGTGGTGCAACAGATCCCTACTAAAGAGCTGTAGCCGACAGCAAAGTCTGCCCAGTTCTCAATAAACCCAAACCCTTCTTCCTTACACCACTCTCTTAGCCACGCATTAATGCTCTCAAGCTCCGCTGTCTCCCTGGCTAGCACGTGGTTGTTCGAGTATATCTTGAAAACACTTCCCTGGAGGTCCTGCTTTTAACTTGGCCCCTATCTCTCCGAAATTATTGTTAAGGACCCTCACCTCCCCTCTAACTTTGTCATTGGCACCAATGTGAACCAAGATCGCCGGGTCACACCGGCCCCAACCAATAATCTGTCTACACAATCCACCACATGTCGAACCCTAGCACCAGGCAGGCAACACACAGTTCGGCATGTAGGGTCTTGGCGGCAGATTACCTACTTCCTTATAATGTCCCCTACCACTACCACCTGCATAGCATCTCTGATCCTCATCCTCCTCCTTGTATCAGAGATGGCAGTCCCCTGGGTGCTCACAGGGACTAGCCCCCTCCATACATGCTAATTCCGAGGTGTCCTCCTCCACTTCATTACCTAAGGCGGCAAATCTGTTGGGATGGGCAATCTGAAGAAACCACCCTACCCTTCCGTCCTCCACTTCCCTAGTAACCCTAGCAAAAACTACCTCCCCCCTCAACCTTCCCTGTCCCACTTCCACCCACCTCTATACTGGCCAGCCAGTGACTGTGACCCCCAGTTCTGCCAATCCTGCAATGCTGCAATGCTGCCCCTCCGCTTCCAAACGGGCAACCCACTCACACCTGACACAGACATAGGTTCCTGGAACGTCTGCTCTCCAGGTTCCCATACATGTGGCAGGATGCACATTGCATGTATGCGACAAACTGTCCCTTCTAATACACCACACCAGCACAGTGATGCACAAACTGTTTAATTGCCCTTCTTGTTTCAATGTCCTTCTTTTTCTATGTCCTTGAGATCAAGGTCCTTAAGAGAAAGGGACATGTTTCACTCACAAGAAACTTCCTTTTGTTAGGTCAAACCACAGGTACAACCAATGTGAATCCTATTTAACTAATAGGCCCCAGCCTCCACACCAATTAGTGCAAGAGCCAGGAAGAGAGGGAAAAAAAAAAACAAACACTTAAAAACCCTTTCACAACCTGTTTGTGATTACAACAGGTGCAATACTAGAATATAGAAGCCCAGTGCACCCCTATTTAACGAAGAAGAAAGAAATCTGCTTACTGCGACACAATCCTGCACACACAGTCCTTAACACAGTACAAACAATCCTTATTTAAAACTTTTACACACACACCATACAACCATCAAAGAATAAATGTCCTTCTTTTCTATGTCCTTGAGATCAAGTCCTTAAGAGAAAGGGACACGTTTCACTCTAGTTCATTTTACTCACAGGAAACTTCCTTTTGTTAGGTCCAAACTACATCGATTCCCGGCTGGGAATAGTGTCCCTACCACATCAAAATACAAGAATATGCCAGTTGGCAGATCAATTGCTTCTGACCAACAAGGTCTCAGCAAGAGAGTATATGGTGGTCCTGGGCCATTTAACAACAACAATAGGCCTGGTCAAGTGGGCAAGGTAGAAAATCAGACCCTTGCAGCTATACTTTCTTACCAGCTGGGACAAAAGGAAGCGAGACTGGTCACAGCCAATTCACCTGAAGTATTCAGTAAAAAAGAATCTCCTTGGTGGATGACTCCAGCAAACCTGTCATGGAACAGGGGTGGGATATACCTGTTCACAGACGCATCAGGAGTCAGATGGGAGCACACATAGGTCATCAATTTGTACAGGGAGCCTGGAAAACAGACCTGTCGTCTTTCTTCCCTCACCAGTATTAAACTCAAGGCAATTTTCCAGGCCTTCAAGGTCTTTCTCCCACTCATTCAGCTGCTCCGGTGTGCATAAGATCCGACAATGCGGCAGCAGTCAAGGAGGCACAAGAGCAGATCACTAATGAGGAGGTAGCACCAATCTTGAATTGGGCACAGAGAAATCAGTCCGCTTTGACAGCTTTACATATTACTGGAAATCAGAATCAGATTGCAGATGCTATCCAGGAAACAAGTGGGCAACGGGGAATGGAGCTTGAATGGCAATAGTCTATCAGAAGATTATAGACAGATGGGGGAGCCCGAGTGGGACCTCATGGCTTCATACAAAATTCCAAGGCGGGGAAGTTCTTCTCGAGATATTATCAGAGGGAAGCAATAGCCACGGACACGCTCAGCCAAGATTGGAATTATTTGAGGGTATATATTTTCCCTCTTCCCCTAATCTTCAGAGTGTAAGGACCGGTTTAGTACTCGCGGGAAAGAGGTAAGGAAGTAAAGATCGGGGAGTTCCAGTAAAATCTTTATGGTGTTGGGGCTGGGGGAGGGAAAGCTACTATTGGGAAAATTTTGGAAATGGGTGGACATGCCCTTTAACTGTTTTTGACCTGTGAAAAATGTCTTTAATATTCATGGATCTTTTGTTTTGTGTTGCAGTTCTCAAACAGCAAACACAGCTGCAAATTCATTTATCAACTTTTATCATAGTGGACAATGAAGACCTTTGTTGTAATGGATTGCAAAATATTCTAAATTGGGCTAATAGTGCCCTCTGGTGGTTTATTTATTATCATGCAGTACAACATCCTTCGTTATAAGGAAATGGATAAATGTCATTACCAGTAACTCCACATCTTAATAAGAGACTTTTTTATTATCCTTGTGTGGATTATTTCTGTCAGTTGGAAGACAGTCCAACACAGATACTTCTGGTTACTTTATTGGCTTTGACGACTGCATTTATGCTTATAGCTAAGCAAAGGTGGGAACTGTTCAATGCATAGAGCAATGTTTACAAAGGCTTTGCACTATGACAGTAAAAGAGGTATGGGCAGTGGTGTAACTATAGAGGATTTCTGGAGGGGCTATACTGTCATACATAGAGAAAAAAAGACACACACCCCCGCGCAGTTGCAGGGTCTGCTCCCTGGAAGTTACACTCCTGGGTATGGGGAATCCTGCCTGTTAGAGCTTAGCCTACCTGTGGGGATCGCTGCCCGACCATCCAGGGGATCTTCAACCGAACCTCCATTTTGGACAACAATGTGCCCTACAGGCACACTTATAGGCCGAAACCGTCGTGTATAGACAGTGCAGGGTGCAGTGAACAGACTCGCTACAGACCTGGCAGTTGAATTCTGTGAAAGAAACAAATGCAAATAAATCACTCTAGCCCGCAGGGGAAAGTAATGTAGTGGCTGTTTGAAGACATACAACTGTACAGGTCTGTGCATTGTTATAGAGTTTTCAATGGAAGTAAATAAAATCCTTTGTTAAGGTGACAGACTTTCAATGGGGAGGGGCAGTGGTATATATTTTATAAAAGCCTATTAACTACGTAGTTAAGAGGATTTTATAAGGATATATTCCACTGCACCTCGCCAGTGAAAGTCCATATCCTTATGTATTACAGAGTTATAAAAACAAAACAGCATTAAACAAAAGTAAACATGCTATTCAACGATAAATGGAAGTAGAAGATATGCAACATCCTTAGTGATTTGGAAATGGATGGATGTCATAACAATACTGAAATAGATAAAGACTTTTTTTTTTTCTTCAGTTTAAACTCTATTACTGTCACTTAGTGCTGTATTCTATTCCTTGTTATTTTTTTATCAAGCAGGCACTCTTACAGTAGGTTGAGGCCACACTGCAACCCACCGGAAGTATGAACATGATTCTGGTGCGTTGTGCCCACATGCGCATTGGAAAATGCAGGAATTTTTCCTTTCCTGCGCTTTCTATTATATTTGAAATCAACACACATGTGATCGCGGGGGCCAACAGCGACGCACTATCAGGGTATTCAATAATAGTTCTTATTGTTAAAAATGGTGTATTTTCCCCAACCAATCAGATGTTAGCTTTCAAATATTAAATAATATCTGATTGGTTAGGGCAAAATTCGCATCATTTTTAATGATAAGAACTTTAGTTGAATCAACCTGTATGTGTATGCACGGCCATTACAGGCGATAATCGTGCCAAGAATGGTCACTTTGTCAGAAGCGACCGCTGGTCGGGGCTCAATGCCTGATTGCCTGGCAGCTCTTAAACGACCAAACGTCCATTTCGGCCAACAAAGTGCCCATACACGGTGCAATTATCACCTGTGTAACACTCATGTGTTGTGGGTCAGCATCCGCAATCATATGTGTGTATGAACCTTTAAGGCTTTTTTACTCCCTTGGGCAAAATAGTTGACACCCTGTCCAAAGCTTTTTTAAGATAACTTGCATATTGCTCTTTTGATAATAAAATGGCAACCCCCCCCCCTCGCACCATTCATAATACGGACCCCCAAACCCAGAGTAGGAATTCCTCCTGATCTCTGCCAAATCTTTCTTTGTTTCCTTCCTGGGAAATGTCACAACAGGAAAAAAGGCTTTAAAGGATAACTATACTTTTTAACTTAAAGGGCATCTATAGTGGGAAAATGAACTTGTTTTCTTTCTTCCATGAGTTTATAATTCCCCACATCCCCCAGAGTGTCCTCCGCCATGCTCTGTAATAAACATAGAGATAACAGCATTAGCAGGGGGAGAGAGGTAGCTTTGAGGCAGAGTTAAGGCTGCACTTGACCCCCCTTCTTGATAGACTTCCCTGATTAATGATGGGTCACAAAGAGAGAGATCAGGACACGGAGAGATCCGTGTTCTCCAGGACAGCTTGCTTTCTATTGGCCAGTGCGGGGTGTGTGCTTTTCAGGATGTTTGAACTTTAACTCCTACTGTCGGTTAGCCGGAGTTGAGACATGGAGGAGGTAACAGAGGGGAGGGGGAAGGGGGGAGTGCTGCACAGAGATCTAACACCATGGAAAACAAAGTCACGACAGAGATAGGATTAAGGCAGCACAGATTACATGAATTTAACTTTGCAAAGGGGCAATGTGTTTTTTTCACTATAGATTGCCTTTAAGGGATAAGTATAAAATGTACTTCTTTTAAATAAAAAGTAACTGGGAGAGGGTGTTGGATTGATTATTCCCACAATTTAATTTCATAAAGAAACTACAGCACTAACAATATTTATTTGCCAATTAGGCCTGGACTAATTCCTTATTCAGAATGCCAGGAGAAGACTGGCAGAATCAATTTTCTTTGGGCTGATGATCCTCACAGAAACAAATATTGGGAGATAGGAATTGCCAGTCCTATATCCTTGTCCCAAGTACTTTTCATTTTAACGTATTTTAAAAAAAACTTTATACACATGATAGTTATCCTTTAAGCGCACCCGTATAAGGATAAGAAGTAATTGGCACCCAAAATTTATAAAAGAAAAATATTTATTGAGCCATCGTGCAGTTAGTACAAACACACCACTCCGCTCTTGTTTTCAGACAACACCACACAGGATTTAAAACACACTCAATAACTTAAAAACAAATGCATTTATGCATTTACGTGTATATACATTTTGAATTGTATTAGCCCTTAAACTCTCTATGAGACCTCTAACTACCTTAAGGGAAAGTCCACCCCAAACTAAAATTTATCTATGTTACTGGTCATGATTGTAGCTTTAAAACAAGCCAACCCCCATAAAATCCGTTCAGCCAATAGAAGATACATACGTTTATGCAGCAGGCAGACCAGAACATCTCAGCTGTAATCCAAGCTGGCCTTTTCTGTGCCTGCAGCCTCCCTTGGCGCCTACCCCCCTCCAACCAACCGGATCCATCCACGGTTTCCCTGCATTCTATCTTTAAATCCTTTTAAGGTATGGTAGATGCCCCCTGCCAGACTAAAACACCTTGTATTTTTTTAAAAAAAATCTTCCTAACTATACTTTAGCCCTGTTCCTGCAGCGTTTTCTCAGAAGTCAGCTGCCTCTGTCGGGGTTATAGTCTGTGTTATAACACCGGTATCTGACTATAGGGGTTTATAGTCTGTATTATACACCCGGTATCTGACTATGGAGGTTTATAGTCTGTATTACACACACCAGTATCTGACTATGGGGGTTTATAATCTGTATTACACACCTGGTATCTGACTATGGAGGTTTATAGTCTGTTTACACACCCCGTATTGACTATAGGGTTTCTAGTCTGTATCAACACCGGTATCGGACTATGGGGGTTATAGTCCTATTACACACCAGGTATCTGACTATGGGGGTTTATAGTCTGTATTACACACCCAGTATCTGACTATGGGGGTTTATATTCTGTATTACACACCCAGTATCTGACTATGGGGGTTTATATTCTGTATTACACACCCAGTATCTGGCTATGGGGATTTATATTCTGTATTACACACCCAGTATCTGACTAGGGTGTTTATAGTCTGTATTACACACCCAGTATCTGACTCTGGGGTTTATAGTCTGTATTACACACCCAGTATCTGACTAGGGGGTCTATAGTCTGTATTACACACCCAGTATCTGACTATGGGGTCTATAGTCTATATTACACACCCGGTATCTGACTATAGGGGTTTCTAGTCTGTATCACACACCCGGTATCGGACTATGGGGGTTTATAGTCCTTATTACACACCTGGTATCTGACTATGGGGGTTTATAGTCTGTATTACACACCCAGTATCTGACTATGGGGGTTTATATTCTGTATTACACACCCAGTATCTGGCTATGGGGATTTATATTCTGTATTTCACACCCAGTATCTGACTAGGGTGTTTATAGTCTGTATTACACACCCAGTATCTGACTCTGGGGTTTAGTCTGTATTACACACCCAGTATCTGACTAGGGGGTCTATAGTCTATTTACACACCCAGTATCCGACTATGGGGTCTATAGTCTATATTACACACCCGGTATCTGACTATGCGGTCTATAGTCTGATTACACACCCAGTATCGACTATGGGGTCTATAGTCTCGTATATGCACCCGGTATCTGACTATGGGATCTATAGTCTGTATACACACCCGGTATCTGCTATAGGGGTTTATAGTCGTGTATTACACATCCAGTATCTGACTTTGGGGATTTATATTCTGTATTTCACACCCAGTATCTGACTAGGGTGTTTATAGTCTGTATTACACACCCAGTATCTGACTAGGGGGTCTATAGTCTGTATTACACACCCAGTATCCGACTATGGGGTCTATAGTCTATATTACACACACGGTATCTGACTATGCGTCTATAGTCTGTATACAACACCCAGTATCTGACTATGGGGTCTATAGTCTGTATTATGCACCCGGTATCTGACTATTGGATCTATAGTCTGTATTACACACCCGGTATCTGACTATAGGGGTTTATAGTCTGTATTACACATCCAGTATCTGACTTTGGGGGTTTATAGTCTGTATTACACACCCAGTATCTGACTATGGGGGTACAGGATATAAACCCCTATAGTCAGATACGGGTGTGTAATACAGGCTATAGATCCAATAGTCAGATACCGGGTGCATAATACAGACTATAGACCCCATAGTCAGATACTGGGTGTGTAATACAGACTATAGACCCATAGTCAGATACGGGTGTGTAATAGACTATAGACCCCATAGTCAGATACTGGGTGTGTAATACAGACTATAGACCCCCTAGTCAGATACTGGGTTGGTAATACGACTATAAACCCCAAGTCAGATACTGGGTGTGTAATACAGACTATAAAACACCCTAGTCAGATACTGGGTGTGAAATACAGAATATAATCCCCAAGTCAGATACTGGATGTGTAATACAGACTATAAACCCCTATAGTCAGATACCGGGTGGGTGTAATACAGACTATAGATCCCATAGTCAGTACCGGTGCATTATACAGACTATAGACCCCATAGTCAGATAGGGTGTGTAATACAGACAAGACCGCATAGTCAGATACCGGGTGTGTAATATAGACTTAGACCCATAGTCGGATACTGGGTGTGTAATACAGACTATAGACCCCTAGTCAGATACTGGGTGTGTAATACAGACTATAAACCCCAGAGTCAGATACTGGGTGTGTAATACAGACTATAAACACCCTAGTCAGATACTGGGTGTGAAATACAGATATAAATCCCCATAGCCAGATACTGGGGTGTAATACAGAATATAAACCCCCATAGTCAGAACTGGGTGTGTAATACAGACTATAAACCCCCATAGTCAGATACCAGGTGTGTAATAAGGACTATAAACCCCCATAGTCCGATACGGGTGTGTGATACAGACTAGAAACCCCTATAGTCAGAACCGGGTGTGTAATAGACATATAGACCCCATAGTCAGATACTGGGTGTGGATACAGACTATAGACCCCTAGTCAGATACTGGGTGTGTAATACAGACTATAAACCCCAGAGTCAGATACGTGGTGTGTAATACAGACTATAAAAACCCTAGTCAGATACTGGGTGTGTAATAAGAAATAAATCCCCATAGCCAGATACTGGGTGTGTGTAATACAGAATATAAACCCCATAGTCAGATACTGGGTGTGTAATACAGAATATAAACCCCCATAGTCAGATACTGGGTGTGTAATACAGACTATAAACCCCCATAGTCAGATACCTGGTGTTGTAATAGGACTATAAACCCCATAGTCCGATACGGGTGTGTGATACAGACTAGAAACCCCTATAGTCAGATACGGGGTGGGTAATACAGAATATAAACCTCCATAGTCAGATACCAGGTGTGTAATACAGATTATAAACCCCATAGTCAGATACTGGGTGTGTGAATACAGACTATAAACCTCAAGTCAGATACCGGGTGGTAAATACAGACTATAAACCCCATAGTCAGATACCGGGTGTATAACACAGACTTAAACCCCAGCACAGAGGCAGCTGACTTCATGAGAAAACGCTGCAGGAACGAAGGGCTAAAGTATAGTTAGGAAGATTTTTTTTAAAAAATAACAATGTGTTTAGTCTGGCAGGGGGCATCTACCATACCTTAAAGGATTTAAAGATAGAATGCAGGGAAACCGTGAATGGATCCGGTTGGTTGGAGGGGGGTAGGGCCCAAGGGAGGCTGCAGGCACAGAAAAGGCCAGCTTGGATTACAGTGAGATGTTCCTGGTCTGCCTGCTGCATAAACGTATGTATCTTCTATTTGGCTGAACGGATTTTAATGGGGGTTGGCTTGTTTTAAAGCTACAATCATGACCAGTAAACATAGATAAATTTTAGTTTTGGGGTGGACTTTCCCTTTAAGGTAGTTAGAGGTTCATAGAGAGTTTAAGGGTAATACAATTCAAAATGTATATACACGTAAATGCATAAATGCATTTGTTTTAAGTTATTGAGTGTGTTTTAAATCCTGTGTGGTGTTGTCTGAAAACAAGAGCGGGAGTGGTGTGTTTGTACTAAATGCACGATGGCTCAATAAATATTTTTTCTTTATAATTTTGGGTGCCAATTACTTCTTATCCTTATACGGGGTGCGCTTAAAGGATAACTATCATGTGATAAGTTTTTTTTTTAAAATACAGTTAAAATGAAAAGTACTTGGGACAAGGATATAGGACTGGCAATTCCTATCTCCCAATATTGTTTCTGTGAGGATCATCAGCCCAAAGAAAATTGATTCTGCCAGTCTTCTCCTGGCATTCTGAATAAAGGAATTAGTCCAGGCCTAATTGGCAAATAAATATTGTTAGTGCTGTAGTTTCTTTATGAAATTAAATTGTGGAATATCAATCAACACCCTCTCCCCAGTTACTTTTTTTTAAAAGAAGTACATTTTATACTTATCCCTTAAAGGCCATCTATAGTGAAAAAAACACATGCGCCCTTTGCAAAGTTAAATTCATGTAATCTGTGCTGCCTTAATCCTATCTCTGTCGTGACTTTGTTTCCATGGTGTTAGATCTCGTGCAGCACTCCCCCTTCCCCCTCCCCTCTGTTACCTCTCATGTCTCAACTCCGGCTAACCGACAGTAGGAGTTAAAAGTTCAACATCCTGAAAAGCACACCCACGCACAGTGGCCAATAGAAAGCAAGTGTCCTGGAGACACGGATTCTCCGTGTCTGATCTCTCTCTTTGTGACCCATCATTAATCAGGGAAGTCTATCAAGAAGGGGGGTCAAGTGCAGCCTTAACTCTGCCATCAAAGCACCTCTCTCCCCTGCTAATGCTGTTATCTCATGTTATTACAGAGCATGGCGGAGGACACTCGGGGGATGTGGGGAGG
>JAACNH010003187.1:0-31099 GCA_019447015.1 Hymenochirus boettgeri | reverse complement strand
TACAGTAGGGGATACATTATCCCTTATAATACATGAGTGGTACCCAGAGTTCCCTGTATAACTCAGTCTGTGTCCTTGTACCTTTATATGGACACAGAACTCCTCAGTGACTTCTAATATCCTTATAATTTACAGTAGGGGATACATTATCATTATAATACATGAGTTGTACCCAGAGTTCCCTGTATAACTCAGTCTGTGTCCTTGTACCTTTATATGGACACAGAACTCCTGTATAACTCAGTCTGTGTCCTTGTACCTTTATATGGACACAGAACTCCTGAGTGACTTCTAATATCCTTATAATTTACAGTAGGGGGATACATTATATATTCCATTCCGTATAATGGGATATATACATTAAGAATGTTAGAATAGTAATCGGGGGGATATTTATACAGTAGATGTTTATAAAATAGTAATGGGGGGATATTCACTTGTTTTTCACGGTTATATTCCTTTATTACTTTACTGACCGATTAACCTCGACGTTGCTGCACAACCCAAAACTTAAAACCCGCACAATGTCCCAAACATTCGGGCCAGCTTGGCACGACCAGACTTTTAATATTTTAATACTGCTATCAGGCCCATTTAAACACTTCACTGATTGGAATATAACGCCCCCCCCCCAATCCACAGGACACACCCACCCCCTCAACCGACGATATGCTCGTGGTCTATGCTATTACAACCCTACCCATTGTTGTGGCCTGGAAGCCCCCAGGAATACAATACCCCGGCGGGGGAACTGCTCTCACACCAACAATGTCAACCACCAGCACATAGCAACCCCAGTATGGCAATAACAAAAGCAAGTACCAAGGTTCATACCCACGTTGTGATCGCAGTTTCCAACCCGCAACGCATGATCTGTAGGAACAAAACGTTTCAAACACAAGCCATGACGGCCTTGAATGGCCCTTTACTAACCGGTCGGGAAAGGGACGTTCGGATCCCAGGTACCCACACTAAATGCGAATGGAGATTGGGGTAGATTTGCCCATCAACACCCAGTACCCACACTATGGGAAATGAGATTGGGGGCAGATTGCCCAATCACACACCCAGGTACCACACTATGCTAATGCGATTGGGTGAGATTGCCCAATCACACAACCCAGGTACCCATCACTATGGGACGAGATTGGTGCAGATTGCCCATCACCCACCCAGGTGACCCACACTATGGAATGAGATTGGGTGCAGATTGCCCAATCACAACAAACCCATGTATCCACACCATGTCGAATGAGATTAGGTTGCATAGTGCCCAATCACACAACCCAGAGTTACCCACACCATACGAATGAGTATGGGTGCAAAATTGCCAATCACACAAGCCCAGGTACCCCCCACACCCCTGCCGATGGATTGGGTGGAGCAGATTGTCGCTCACCACACCCCCAGGTAACCCACACTATGCGAATGAGATTTGGTTGCATATTGTCGAATCACACACCCCAGGTACGCGAACAAATCCCATGCGAATTAGATTGGGTGCAGATTGCCAAATCACCACCCAGGTCCCACACTAGCGAATGGATTGGTGGAGAATTGCCCATCACACACAACGCATTGAACCCACACTATGCTATGCGAATGCGATTGGGTGGCATATTGCCCTACACACAACCAGTACCCCCCACACCATGCGAATGAATTGGGGAGAATTGCCCATCAACAACCAGTACCATCCACTATGCGAAATGAGATTGGGTGAGATTGCCCATCACACAAAAAGGTACCCACACTATGTGAATGAGTTGGTCAGATTGACCCAATCACACAAAGCACACCCAGGTACCCACACTATGCGATGAGATTGGTGAGATTGCCCCAAATCACACACCAGTTACCCCCCCACACTATGGGAATGAGGATTGGGTGCAGCATTGCCCAATCACAACACCCAGGTACCGCACGATGCTATGAATTGGGTTTCAGATTGTCGAATCCACACCCAGGTACCACGACCATGTGAATGAGATTGGGTGGAGATTGCCCAATCAAACACCCAGGAACCCACACTATGGGGAATGAAGATTGGGTTGCAGATTGCCACTCACACACCCAGGATCACACACCAGGTACCCCCACCCATGTGATGAGATTGGGTGGAGATTTGGCCCAATCACACACAAACCCGCAGTTAACCCACCCTATGCGAATGATTGGGGTGGGATTGCCCATCACACACCCATGTACCCACAACTATTGTAATGAAGATTGGTGCAGATGCCCATCACACACCCAGATCACAACAACCCAGGTACCCACACTATGCGAATGAGATTGGGTGGAGATTTGCCCAATCCACACCCGGTACCCAGCACCATGTGAAGAGATTGGCTTGGAGATTGCCAATCCCCACCCAGTACCCCCACTTGTGAATGAGTTGGGTGGGAGATTGCCCCATCACACACACAGGTACCCACACTCAATGCGAATGGATTGGGTTGCCGATTGGTCGAATCACCAAACCCCGGTTACCCACAACCAGTGATGAATGAGATTTGGTGGAGTTGCCCAATCAAACACCCATGTACCCACACCATGTGAATGAGTTGGGTGGAGATTGCCCAATCACACACCCCGTACCCACACCATGTGAAAAGAGATTGGGTGGAGAATTGCCCAATCACACAACCCTGTACCCACCCCACCCAATGTTAGAGATTGGGTTGAGATTGCCGTCAATCAACAACCCCGGTACCCACACCATGTGAATGAGATTGGTTGGAGATTGCCCCACGCACACACCCCGGATCCCACACCCATGTGAATGAGATTGGGTGGAGATTGCCAATCACACACCCAGGTACCCACACCATGTGATGAATTGGGTTGAGGATTGCCCAATCACACACCAGGTACCCACCTAAATGGGAATGGATTGGGTGGAGATTGCCCATCCCACACCCAGGTAACCCACAACCATGTGGAATATGAGATTGGGTGGAGATTGCCCAATCACACACACCCGGTACCCACACCGATTGAATGAGATTGGTGAGATTGCCAATCACCACCAAGGTACTAACCCCCTCTGCTAAATATTTTGGAATACAGTAGTATATAAATATAGTAAGTTACTATACTTCAGACATTCCACCCTGCATAATCTGGCTTCAGGGCCAGGTGGGGAGAAGTGGGGCTGAGTGGTACTGACAATCAATAATGTCAAAAAGGGGTGGGGGCTTATGTCGTTGGGCCACTACATGTGACCGTCCTTTACCAACACGGAAAAGGCGTGGTTAGGGGGAGCGTGAACGTACATACATCACAGAACAGGTCGTGGTGAGAGAAAGTAAAGTAACCGGAGGCTGAGCTGCCATGTAAGTTCAGGGTCGCGGGAGTTTGGGGTGGTCTCCCGCGGTTTGTGCAGGAGCCCACCCCAAAAAAATGCAATGACTCCACAACTCCTGGTAGGGGTAGTTTCCTCCCCTCCTAATCATCAACTCCAGTTAACCGTTGAGCCTGGACTCGTGTGTGTTGGAGTGGCAGTAAGATTCTTAACGTCACACTGTTTTCTAATGCCACGTGGCACCACGTAGTGCCTTGATGTCCCAACGAGCACCCAAACTAGTACAAAGCTGAACTCCCATTAATTAGACTCATATCACCTTAGACAGGGGCAACACTGACTACGATACGGAACCCTGGAATGACCCTAATAAGTCTATTTAAAAAAGGACATTCCCAGCCCTCAATGAAAACTTAATACGGTAAATCAACCCAAAACCTAATGGTAATAGTTTGAAATGTGTAAGGTGTAGTCCTAGACCTGATCCTGCACAATGTCCTGTTTCCCCTGTTTCTGCTTCCTGGTTCTTCCATTATAACTGGCGTTTATGGATTTGACAGTTGACAATCACAGCCATGACTGAAATGTTTACCCCTGGCTGCCTCTTCTGAGCATCGGCCCGGCTCAGTAACAAGGTTTCTAAATGGCTCAGGTTTTCCATGAGCGCATCAGAAGCATAGCAGGCATCCATTAATGAATTCTAGGCCAACTATGATTATTCACATATTCTAAGAGGCCATTCTATTCTAAAAGATGTTTTTATGAGGGTGAAGTGTCCTTTAAAGTGACATTGACACGATAATAGAAATACTTAGACGCCAATCCATTTGACACGGCTTCCATCCCTCCCTTAATTTTATTTTCTGTTTTTTGAATTATTTTAATGTTTACAAATAAAACCTACAGGTGAATATCTGATGTTATTGTACAAACCGATGGATCACAGACAACGGTCCCCTGAATGTTATATAACATGTAACCTGCAATTCCCACGTTCAACCCACGTGCATTTACTTCTCTTCCGGCTGTCTGCCCCGCCCCTAATCTGATCGACCAATGGGTGAGGACCCGCCCCCCCTGCATGGCTATTACATGTCTGATTGGCTGCAGTTCGCCTCCACTAGCAACGTTTAGCTCCGCCCACACAGTTCCGGACCGGCGGATGAGGGAGGGGCAGTTCGACTGCAGCCGGAAAACCCGGACACACTGAGGTGAAACGGGAATCCCGGAATAAGCAACCAAGGTCGGGGTTAGGTGGGGGAGGGGCACTAACTGACGGGTCTTTTGGAGGGGGAGGGTCTATACTCTATTCCCAGGTGCATGATGGGATTTGTAGTTCATTCCTAATGACCAGACCCTCATTGGAAGTTCCAGGTACACGTGACGGATAATGGGGGAGGAGTTATTAACTGTCATCACCCAGCAACAATGGCCCCGAATGCCATACACCTAACACAGGGACAACAACGGTTAGATTGTTTCCCCACCAGCCTATTAACGCATTGGAATTATTTATTTGTGACGTGCTAGCAGGCACCTGGGGAAGGGGGAGGACCCCGAAACGTTGTGCACAAATAAATAATCATCTATTACAACACTTATTACACTCCTATACCTACATTTACCCCAATTACCCCTTCCGAAATATACCTACCCCCAATGTACCCCTAACCTACCCCAATTGCCCCTAACCTACACCCAATGTACCCCTAACCTACCCCAATTACCCCAACCTACCCCAATGCCCCTATCTACACCCAATTTCCCTATCCTACCCCAATTTGGCCCCTTCCTACCACCCTTGGTACCTCTATCCTAGACCACCCAATTTGCCCCGATCTACCCCCATTTAACCCTCTATCCTACCCCAATGCCCTATCCACAATTGCCCCTATCTCCGAAAAGAACCATTGCCCCTATTACCACACGACCCTGTAACCCTAACCTACACAAATTACCCCAAACCTAACCCCCAATTACCCCTATCCTACACAATTAAACCCCTAAAACTCCCCAAGGTAGCCACTACCATCCCCAATTACTCCTAACCTACCCCCATGTGCCCTAACCTTTCCTAATTACTCTCCTAACTCTACCATGGACCCCTAACCATCCCAAGTACTTCCTAACCTACCCCAATGTGCCCTAACCTTTTCCTACTTATTACTCCTAACCTACCCAGGTCCCCCTAACCATCCCCAAGTACTCCTACCTAACCCCAATGTGCCCTTACCTCAACATACCCCTTATCTACCCTTCTTACTCTTTCCCTTTACCTACAAAACAATGTACCCCATATCTACCACATGTACCCCTTAACCACCTCCCAACTAAACACTCCTTATATACCCCAATCACCTGTCCACCTACCACAGTCTACTACCAGAATGTACCCATAATTCCCCAATATACTGCTATCTAAACCATACTGGCTTTACCTACCCCAGTGTACCCCTTTCCTACCACATTCTACCCCAATATACCTCTTACCTACCCCAATCTACTCCTTACCTACCCCAATCTACCCCTAACCCGCCCAAATGTACCACTATCTACCTCAATCTCCCCCTTATAAAACAACAGAGTACAGGGGGGATATTAAGGAAAGTGACTTGCAAATCTAGCACAGCTCTATAAATAGGTACATACCCTCCAATTTCCCCTAGGGTAGGTAGCTATTTAAAGGGGAATATTGGAAGGGTAGATATCCATTTATAGGGGAAAATTAGTAGGGTAGATACCTGTAGCGGAATAATGGAGAGTAGTCACCTATTTAATGGAAATATTGGGAGGTAGGTAGGTAGCTATTTAAAGGGGAGTTTTGGAGGGTAGGTTCCTGTTTAAAGGGGAATATTGGAGGGTAGGTACCTATTTAAAGGGGAATATTTGATGGTAGAATACTATTAAAAAAGGAAACTTATGGGTAGGTAGCTATTTAAAGGGGAATATTGGAGGGTAGGTACCTAAATTTAGGTAAATATTGGAGGTTAGATCTATTTAAAGGGGATATGGAAGGGCTAGGTATCTATTTATAGAGGATATTTGAGACGTAGGCACCTACTTAAAGTATAACATTGAGGTAGATACCTATTTAAAGGGGAATATTGGAGGGTAGGTAGCTATATAATGGGGAGTATTGGACTGTAGGTACCTAAAGTGACTGCAATCTTAGCACAGCTCTATAAATAGGTACATACCCTCCAATTTCCCCTAGGTAGGTAGCTATTTTAAGGGGCATATGGAGGGTAGATATCCATTTTTATAGGGGAGAAAATTATAGGTAGATACCTGTACGTGAAAAATGAGAGTAGTCACCTTTTAAATGGAAAAGAATTGGAGGGTAGGTAGCTATTTGAAGGGGATTTTTGGAGGTAGTTCCTGTTTAAAGGGGAATCTTGGGAGGGTAGTTACCTATTTAAAGGGGATATTGTGGTAGATACCTATCAAAAGGAAATTATTATAGGTAGGTAAGCTGATTTCAAGGGGATATTTGGAGGGTATGGTACCATAAATTTAGGTAATATTGGAGGTTATGTAGCTATTTAAGGGGAATGGAAGGGCTAGGTAATCTATTTTAGAGGGAAGGATTTGATAGTAGGCACACTATTTAAAGTAGAACATTGGAGGGTAGATACTTATTTAAAGGGGAATATTGGAGGTTAGGTAGCTATATAAATGGGGGTATTGGACTGTAGGTACCTATTAAAGGGAATATTATTGGGTAGGTAGCTATTGAAAGGGGAATATTCATAGGGTAGGTGCTATTGAAAGGGGAATATTGAAGGGTAGGTAGCTATTTTAGTGGATATTACTAGGTAGTGTAAGCTATTTATAGTGGAATATTATAGGTAGTAGCTATTTTAGGGCATCTTATAGGGTAGGTACCTCTTTTATAATCGTAATATTATAGGGTAGGTACTATTGTCTAGGGGCATATTTAGGGTCGGTGTTAGCTAGTTAGAAGGGGAATTTTAGGTAAGTAGCTATTTCTAGGAAGGAATATTATAGGTAGTGTAGCTATTTCATAGGATAATATATAGGGTAGTATCTATTTATAGTAGAATATATCGTATGTAGCTATTTTATTTTAGGGGGGGAATATTATAGGGTAAAGGTAGCTATTTTATAGGGAATATGATAGGGTAGAGGTAGCTATTTATAGGGGAATAACATAATAGGGTAGCAATGGATAAAAAAAAACAAACGCCAAAAACTGTGGCACCTAGTCTCTTTCTAGGGGAAGACTATTTTAGTACGGTCCTATTTATGGGAATAATTAAGGGGGGGTGGTAGGTACTCTATTTATAGGGTAATATTTTCAGGCGTAGGTAGGGCTCGAATTATAGGGGAATAAAAAAAAAAATTACTAGGGTTAGGTAAAGCTATAAAAAGGGGAAAAATAATATTGGGGTAGTGGGATATCTCTATTTAAGGGGAATAATTAGGGTAGGTAGCTATTTAGGAGGGGGAATATATAGGTGGTATCTATAGGGGAATATATAGGTGTAGGTAGCTATTTTATATGGTTAATATATAGGTAGGTACCTATTTATAGAGGGAATATTATAGGGTGCACATGTACCGTATTTCTGGGGAATATTATAGGGTAGGTACCCCCCCCGCTATTTACGGGGAATATATTAGGATAGGTAGCTATAGGTGAATTTTATAGGGTAGGTCGCTATTTATATAGGGAATAATTTATAGGTAGGGTTAGCTATTCTATAGGGGATAGTTATAGGGAGGCTAGTTACGCGGTCGGTGTGTGTCATATAGGGGGAATATTATAGGGAGTAGCCCTAGGATAAAAATAATCCCGCCAGATGAAGATTCAATAAACACCACTCCTTTAGGCCTGCATCTAATCAGGTGGGTCGGGGGAGCTATATTCCAGTGAGAGGGTGGTGCAGGTGAATGGAGTTGTCCTGGGAACAGTGAGTGGTCGTATGGGGGCATAGCGCGTAACAAAAAGGTGAAAAAGCACGTATAAGCTCGCTAACTGTACACTGAAGTGGCGCAGGCAGCTATTTATAGGGGAATATGGGTAGCACTCCCTGCCCTGGTTGCTATTTATAAAGGGGAATATGATAGGTCGTAGCTTATTTAGATGGCCTCCTTCGGGTCGGTACCCCTATTTATAAGGGGCACTCTTATAGGGTAGGGTAGCTCTTTCTCGGGGACTACTTATCGGGTCTCAAGGTAGCTATTTCTCCTTCTGGGGACAGATTCTAGGCGTGTAGGTAAGCTCTTTTACCTTAGGGGAATTTATAGGGTAGGTAACCTCCTTTACATACGGGGAATCATTATAGGTAGGTAGCTATTGTATCGGGGAATAATATAGGGTAGGGTAGCTCTTTCTCCGGGCGACTCTCTCGTGTCGGTCGACTCTTTCTCGGGGCCTCTTCTACTGGTGGTCGCTATTTTCTGCGGGCCTCTTATAGGGTGAGGTAGCTCATTCTCTTCGGGGAATCTTATCCGGGAGGTCCCTTTTATAGGGGCCAATCTTATAGGGTAGGTAGCTCTTACTAGGGGACAAATATCGGGTAGGTAGCTATTTCTAGGGGAATATTATAGGGTCCGGTAGCTTTATTTATAGGGGAAATTATATGGTCGAGTAGCTATACCGGCTGAACGGGGAATAATATAGGGTGTAGCTATGTATAGGGGTCAATATTATCATGTGGTACTATTCTACAAATGTCAGGGGAATATTATAGGGTAAGGTAGCCTATTTTAGTCTGAATCATGTGAGGCGTTCTAGCTGCCGGTAAGGAGCTATTTATATTAGGGGCCCGGAAGTTATTATAGGGTAGGTACTATTTATAGGGGGGTCAATAAATATCGGGTAGTAGCTATTTAAAGGGGAAATTATAGTTAGGTAGCTATTTTATAGAGGGAATTGTACTAGGGTAGTAGCTATTTATAGGGGAATATGTTATAGGGTAGGTACTAGTTTCAGGCGGAAATTATTATAGGGTAGGTAAGCTAGTTTATAGGGGAATAATATAGGGTAGGTAGCTATTTATAGGAGAATATTATAGGGTAGGCAGCTATTTATAGGGGAATATTATAGGGTAGGCAGCTATTTAAAGGGGAATATTATAGAGTAGGTAGCTTTATTGAAAGGGGAATATTATAGGGTAGGTAGCTATTGAAAGGGGAATATTATAGGGTAGGGTGGGTATCTATTTATAGGGAAGTATTATAGGCGTAGGTTAGCTATTTATAGTGGTGCAGGAATATTCTAGGGTATGAATATGTGAGCCTCATTTAAGGGGAATTCTTATCGACGGTAGGCCAGACTATTTATCATGGGGACATATATAGGAGCGGGCTTGAGCTATTTACGGGGAATATTACATAAGGGTAGTGAGGTCTATTGAGGGGAATAGTTATAGGGTGGCAGCGTATTTAAAGGGGTAATATTATAGGGGTAGCGTAAGCTATTGAAAGGGGAATCTTATACGGGTAGTCGGCCAAGCTATTTTAAAGGGGGAACTGCATATATGGTAGGCATCTATTTAAAAGGGATAGTCCTATAGGAGTCAGGTCTACTATTGACGAGGGGAATATTATCAGGGTAGGTCGCTATTGAAAGGGGAATATTTTATAGGGTAACGGCAGCTATTTTATACCTGGGGATAATTAAGTAGGGTATGGTAGCTATTTCTAGGTGGGGGCGGCACTATTAAGCGTAGGCAGCCTGAATTACAGTGGAATATTATCGCGGTAGTAGCTCACTAACTCAGGGGGAATACTTATAGGGTCGGTAGCTATTTAAAGGGGGATATGATACGGGTGGTAGCTTTGAAAGGGGAATATATAGAGGTAGGTACATATTTGAAAGGGGAATATTTAATGGGTAGGCAGCTCTTTTCTAGGGGAATATTATAGGTAGGTAGCTATTTATAGGGAATAAGATTATAGTGGTCTGCAGCTAATTAAAGGGGACCTCTTCCGGGTCGGTAGCTCTTCCCTCGGGGCCTCTTCTCGGGTCGGTCGCTATATTCACTCGGGACATATTATAAGGGTAGTAATCTATTGACCAGGGGAATCTTATAGGGTCGGTCGCTCTTTCTAGGGGACTGCTTCTAGGGATAGGTAGCTATTCCGGCGGAATATTATTATGGGTCGGTAGACATTGAAAGGAGGAATATTATTACGGGTAGGTTAGCTATATTTATAGGGGAATATTATAGGGTAGGTAGACATTGAAAATGGCATACTTATAGGTAGTAGCTATTTTCTCGGGGAATATTATAGGGTCTGTAGCTATTTATAGGGGATAATTATAAGGGTCCGGTAACCTTGACCGGGACTCTTATCGGGTCGGTAGCTATTTCTACGTGGGAATATTATAAGGGTACTGTAGCATGTTGCAAGGGGGACTTTTATCGGGTAGGTAGCTATTTATAGGGGAATATTATAGGGAGGTAGACATTGAAAGGGGAATATTATAGGGTAGGTAGCTATTTATAGGGGAATATTATAGGGTAGGAGCATCATTTTAGGGGAAATTATAGGGTAGGTGAATACTATTTATAGGGACATAATATAGGGTAGGTACTATTAAGAGGGGGGGAATATTATAGGTAGGTAGCTAATTTATAAGGGGCAATATTATAGGTGCTGGTACAGCGGTAAGTCTATTGTTAAGGGGAATAATATAGGGTATGGGTAGCATACTTGTAATATTACGGGATAGTCTTTGATAGGGGTCGTGTAGCCTAGTTTATGGGGTTGGACTCATTATGCGGTGATATGGGTAACCTTGCAGGTTGATATAGTATAGGATGGGGGTGCCGTATTTACTAGGGGATTCTATAGGGTAGGTAGCTATTGAAAGGGGACTATTGAAGGGTAGGTAGCTATTTATAGGGGAATATTATAGGGTAGGTAGCTAATTTAATAGGGAGTTAATATGTATGCTAGGTAGGTGCTATTATAGGAAATATTATAGGTAGGTAGCTATTTATAGGGGAATATTATAGGGTAGGTAGCTATTTAAAGGGGAATATTATAGGGTAGGTAGCTATTGAAAGGGGAATATTGGAGGGTAGGTACCTATTATATTGGAGGGTGGGTCAGTTGCCATGTGGTGAGTCCTGATGTTATTTTGTCTCTTAGATGATCGCTTCCCGCCTGTTCAATACATCAGGACTGTTTTCCCCGATGTTCGTACATCCTTCGGCGCTCGCTGTGTGGCAGTTCCTCCGGTGATGCTGATTCTCAGCTCTATCATGTGGTGGTCGTTGGCGGAGGACACGCCGGTACTGAAGCTGCTGCTGCTGCAGCGAGATGCGGTGTCCGGACACTGCTCATCACACATAAGGTGGAGACTATAGGTAATCGCTCCTTCCTGCCAAACCTTTTCTACCACCACGTTAAGGCCCAACTACCCTGTAACCTGTAAGGTTTCACACGTATGTGTTTACTGTGTGTTTACATACAGGAGGTAATTGGCATTGGTTGGATAATAATGCTTCCTGGTTTACAGAGTAAAGGGATTGATTGGATAATAATGCTTCCTGGTTTACAGATAGTAAGGATTGATTGATAATGATAATGCTTCACTCCTGGTTTATATAGATAGTAGGGATTGATTGGATAATCATGCTTCCTGGTTTTAAATATAAGGGATTGATTAGATATAAGGCTTCCTGGTTTACAGATAGTAACGGTATTGACTGGATAATAAATGCTTCCTGGTTTTACAGATAGTAGGGATTAATTGGATAATAATGCTTCCTGGTTTAGGATAGTAAGGGATGTTGATAATATCTTCCCGGCTTCCCTGGTTTACAAGATGTAGGGATTGATTGGATAATAAATGCTCCTGGTGTTACCAGATAGTAAGCGGCATGATTGTATACTAATGCTTCCACTGCTTCCTGGTTTTACGGATAGTAAGTGTATTGATTGGATAATAATGCTTCCGGTTTACAGATAGTAGGGATTGATGGATAATAATGGCTTCCTGGTTTACAATGTAAGGGATTGATTTGGAATACATAATGTTCCTGGTACCGGATAGTAAGGGATTGATTGGATAGTCATGCTTCCCTCCTGTTTTTACGGAATGGAAGGGATTGATTGGCTAACACATCTTCCTGGTTTATTGCAGATAGTAAGGGATTGATTGGAATATAATGCTGTTCCTGGTTTTACAGATCGTAAGGGGAATTGACTAGATAATAATGCTTCCTGGTTTACAGATAGTAAGGGATTGATTGGAACTAATGTTCCTGGTTACAGATGGCGGGATTGATTGTGTGATACTAATGCTTCCGGTTTAACAGATAGTAGGATTGATTGGAATACTAATGCTTCCTGTTTTACAGATAGTAAGGGATTACTGGATATAATGCTTCCCCTGTTTTACAATAGTAATGGATTGATTGGATAAAATGCTTCCCCTGGTTACAGAATGTAAGGGATTTGAACTGGATACCTAAGCTTCCTGGTTTAGAAATAAGCAAAGGGATTGATTAGATAATAATGCTTTTCTGGTTATATACAGATAGTAAGGGTTTGACTGGATAATATGCTCCTGTTTTACAGATAGTAAGTGGATTGATTGGATTAATAATGCTTCCTGGCTCGTTACAGATGAGATACAAGTGGATTGACTGGATAATAATCGCTTCTGTTTACAGAATAGTCAGGGATTGCTTGGATAATAATGGCTTGTCTTGTTTACAGATAGTAAGGGATTGAATTTGGGATAATATCTCTAGTGCCTGGTTTACAGATAGTAAGGGATTGATTGGATAATAATGCTTCCTGGTTTACAGATAGTAAGGGATTGACTGGATAATAATGCTTCCTGGTTTACAGATAGTAAGGGATTGATTGGATAATAATGACATATCCTGGTTTTACCACAGAGGTAGTAAGGGATTGTTTGGATATATGCTTTCCCCTGGTGTTACAGATAGTAAGGGATTGATTGGATAATAATGCTTCCTGGTTTTACCGATAGTAGGGATTGATTGGATACTAATGCTTCCTGGTTTACCGATAGTAAGGGATTGATTGGATAATAATGCTTCCTGGTTTACAGATAGTAAGAGATTGATTGGATAGTAATGCTTCCTGGTTTACAGATTAGTTAAGAGTTGATTGGATAGTAATGCTTCCTGTTTAAAGATATAAGGAGATGATTTGGCATATAGTAATGCTTCCTGGGTTCAGATAGTAAGGGATGATTGGATAGTCACATACTCACATTCCTTGATTATTTACGGATAGTAAAGGATTGATTGGATAAGTGATGCTTCCTGGTTTACGGATAGTAAGGGATTGATTGATATAATGCTTCCTGTTTATACAAATATAAGGGATTGATTGAGAGAAGAAAGGCGTTCCTACTTTCCTGGTTTACAGATAAGAAAGGGATTGCTTTTGGATAGTAATGTTTCCCCGCTGGTGCTGTACAGATATAACGAGATTGATGGATAACTCAAATGCTTCCTGCTTTACCAGATATAGCCCTGACGCTTGATTGGATATACTGCTGTCTTTATGGCTTCTTGGTTACAGATTCAGGGATGATCTGGATAATAAATGCTATCCTGGTTTAACAGATCAGTAAGGGGATTGATTGGATAATAATGGACCCCCCCTTCCCTGTTTCCCAGCTAGTAAGCGGATTGACATTGCTGATAAGTACAGAATGGCATGTCTTGGTTTGCAGAGATATAAAGGGATTGGACTGTGGATAAGATGCTGCTTCGCGTGTTTACAGATAGTCAATGTGATTGATTGGATTAATAATCTTCCTGGTTACGGAATAGTAAGGGATTTGTTGGATAGTTCGCCCACGTCATATACTACATATACGGCTCGCCTTAGACATACAGTGTCGTGTGGGATTGTTGGATAATAAGGTGCTGCGCATCCTGGTTCTACATAGTACAAGGGATCTGTGATTGGCGATCAAGATAACACAAGACATACGTCGCTTCCCTGGTTTACTGATCGTAACGCGGGAGATTGAATAGCTCGGACTAATATACTGCTCTCCCCGATTCTGTTATTCCTTAACAGGAGTCCATAATGCGTACAGAATCCAGGATTGATTGGATAATAATTCACCGTGCTTCCTGGTTTACAGATCCTCGTAAGGGTTGATTGGATAATAAATGCTTTCCTCTGTATTCCCCGGATGTTGGAAGATGATTGATTGACTGTCGCATATAACTGCTTCCTGGTTTAAGCGATAGTAAGGGGATTGATTGGATAACAATCTTTCCTCGAGCGAAGCGATCCATTAACATTTCATCATGGATTCCACAGGGTGTTCGCGATTTGCTAGTCGTAAATAACACATAGCTTAGTTTAGCCATAACAAGCTGATTGTATGTAATTTTCTAGGTTTAGCTAGGTACACAACACTACAATAATTCAGTTTCCGGTTGGTTGGGGGCTGAATTATTTTATGGTTCAGTCGGGTATGGTGTGGGGTTACTAAATGGCCTCAGTTCGCGCGAAGGGACGTCGCAACTGACTAGACAACATAGTTCCTATAGTGTGATACTTTTCTTCCACCGAAACTCGATCCGAAAGTCGGCCCAGCCCGGCGACCATTTAGCGCACACCTCATTTGAAGGTCGGAAAACTAAGCGATCCCAGTCACCCACAGGGTCGGTGGTTACTGTCGGGACTGGGGCGTGCTTCTTTTTAAGCCGCAACCAGAACAAGTTATCACAAGCCTAGGGTCCACAGACGCACCTTCACAGTGCCCTTTCCTCCTGACCCCGTACCATAAGCTTCCGTCCTCGTTCGGGAAGGCCCTCAAACATAGGCGTGTCAGGACCCTTCATCGGTCAGGAGGAAGCTAGTTGGGTACGTGTGTACCTACCTTTACAGTGCACTAATCTGCTTGCACCATCAAAGGCGGGTAATCCTACCCACTGGGGAACTGAAAATTTTGTTTGGGCTACTACATACATAGGGGGGGGGGGGGGTGTTCTCCTTTAACCCTGTAACCCATTCCCCTTCCCCTCCCAGGTCAGATGTCCTGCACCCTCGTTTGGTGGCAGGGTGGCGGGGGGGGGCTGTGCAAAGGGCCACCTAATGCGCGAGGTGGATGCTCTGGATGGCGTCTGTGGCCGGTTATGTGATCTCTCTGGGATTCATTATAAGGTCCTAAACCGCTGCAAGGGACCCGCAGTCTGGGGCCTTCGGGCTCAAATCGACAGAAAGTTGTACAAGCGAAACATGCAGGTACTACACGGGGTGTGTGTGTCAGAACGGTCCACAGCACCTGTGAGCGGGTGCGGCGTAGGCACCCGTGAGTGGGCGGTGCTTAGGCACCTGCGAGTGGGCAGGGCCACATGGGGCTGTAAGGGAATGGGCCAAGGGGGTCCCTGCAACTGGAGGGACCATGGGGTCCAATGAGTGGGAGGGGACCATGGGGGCTGCAAAGGGGAGGAGAACACAGGGCAGAATGCCTGAAGGTTTCAGAAGCAGGAAGTGCAGGGGACCTGGTGATGCTCGCTGCATATCACACACAAAAATGTAAATATCCTTCAAAACTAATGCAAAAATAAACAATGAAATAAATTGCAAAAATTCTCAGGAGAGCAATTTCTATCAATTTACCTATAGTCATTTTTTGGCCACAGTTCCCCTTTAAATTGTGTGAAATCTTTACTTCCATTTGGTGAACTTGCAGTGGAACCACATGACCTGTTATTGAACGTGTCAGACATTGGGAGGGGCTATAGATATTAGATAGGTTAGACTAAGCCCATTGAATGACTGTTCTCACAGTAAGTGTGTCTTTGCAGAGGGAGATTCTGACCACCCCGGGTCTCTCTGTGATTGAGGGATCTGTAGAAGATCTGATACTAGAGAGTCCTGATCCCTCGACCCCTGGGAAATGCCAGGTCAATGGCGTCATTCTCGGTAAGTAAACTCCCAGAGTCCTTCAGGAATGCAAGGGAATCTGTACTGCAGGAAAACCTAAACTCAATTAGCCATTGACAACACGATTAACGTGTGGCTGGTGGTCAGGTGTGGCTGGGGCCAGGTTTTGGCTGGTGGCCAGGTGTGGCTGGTGGTCAGGTGTGGCTGTGTCGGTGTGGCTGTGGCCAGGTGTGGCCTGGTGGCCCAGGTGTGGGTGTGGCTGGTGTTCAGGTTTGGCTGGCTGGTCAGTGTGGCTGAGGTCAGGTGTGGCTGGTGGTCAGGTGTGGCTGGTGGTCAGGTGTGGCTGGAGGTCAGGTTTGGCTTGTGGTCAGGTGTGGCTGGAGGTCAGGGTGGCTGGAGGTCAGGTGTGGCTGGTGGTCATAGTGTGGCGGTGGTCATTTGTGGCTGGAGGTCAGGTGTGGCTGGTGGTCAGGTGTGGCTGGTGGTCAGGTGTGGCTGGAGGTCAGGTGTGGCTGGTGGTCCAGCCTGGCAAATCAACACCAAACTGAACGGCCAAACAGCAGCGTTGATCGGCTGAGCGTGTACAGAGTTACCAACTGTATAGATCACATATAGTGTCCCCAGTAGTCACACTAGAAGCTAATAATAGAAATGAATGAATTCATTAACCTCACACATCAGGACAGAGATTTATGGCCATACACTAGGCATGTATAATGCGCCAGATCTTTAACAACGTGCTGCAATCTATCTCCTGTCTGTAGGTGATGGGAGACGCATACTGGCGAGCAGCGTGGTACTCACTAACGGTACATTTCTGCGTGGAACTGTGCGGATCGGTATGGAGGAGCGGCCGGCTGGACGCTGGGGTTGGAGCCGCGGTAGGACTGGCCACAGACATTATAATCTGGCTTTCACTTGTGGGGAGGCTGAGTTGACATGTGTGTGAGAGCTCGCCCCCTCGGCATACTGCGGATTGACTTCTGTGATTTCAAGTGTTCTGGCAAAGAACACGAGGCCGACAATCCACCAATCCCCTTCAGCTTCATGAACAACAGTGTCTGGATCAAGGTATAGAAACAATTCACTAGAAGGGGAAAGACCAATAGAATCCTTCACGAGAGAAAGCCTTCCAGATACTGAAACATACAGATTATCCACAGCACTGGTTTTCCTTTAATCTAGTCCTCCATCCTCTCCCCCATACAAGTAATCCAAAACAAAAAATGGGACAGAGGTGACACTCGGGGAACAGGCAGTTAAACTGCAACTGGCAACTTTGTTGCATGTGCAAACGCAACATGTTTAGAGCCACAATGAGCGCCTGTTCTCGACTTGAGGTATCGGCAAATTTATTGCATGTGCAAACACAACATGTTTCAAGAAAGGGCCCACTGCGGCTCGAAACATGTTGTGTTTGCACATGCATAAAGTGCCGTTGGCAGTGTTAACCTGCCTGTTTGTCTGATCGTTACCTCTGTCACATTTTTTGTTTTGTATCCCTCCAGATACTTTCACTTTCTGTTTTACTCCTGCTGCTGATTATAACAATATATCACTTATCTGTCTATGTATTTCCTACCTGAAGATACACAGTAAAGTCTTACACTAGAGAAATCTCTGGCAGTTCCTGCCATGCACAGTAACGACTTCCCTGCCGTGCACGCATAACACTCACCTGAGCCGTGGGTCGGGGGGGGGGGGGGGCCACGTAACACTCACCTTCCGTGCACAAGTACATCAACACTGCCGTGCACAGTAGCAATCATACCTGCCATGCACAGTACCAAGCACCTGCCTGCACATAACCTCTCACGCTGCCGTGCACGTACACGCCCTGACATGCACAGTAACAATCACCTGCCGTGCACATAAACACTCCCTGCCATGCACAGGAACACTCACGCCGTGCACATAACATCACCTGCCGTGCCCAGTAACATCACCTGCCGTGCACAGTAACCCTCACCTTGCACCTGCCTTTCCAGTAAACACTCACCTGCCATGCACAGTAACAATCACCTGCCGTGCACAGTAACACTCACCTGCCATGCACAGTAACACTCACCTGCCGTGCACAGTAACACTCACCTGCCGTGCACAGTAACACTCACCTGCCGTGCACAGTAACACTCACCTGCCGTGCACAGTAACACTCACTCCACCTGCCATGCACGTAACATCACCTGCGTGCACAGTAACACTCACCTGCTGCACAGTAACACTCACCTGCCCGTGCACGTACACTCCACCCACCTGCCATGCACAGTAACACTCACCTGCCATGCACAGTAATGTGTTTGATTGACAGCCAGAGATGCAGCTTCCATGCCACCTGACAAACACAACACCTGGTGTGGAACGGATAGTCCAGGAGAACCTTCATCTTAGCAGCCATGTCCGGGAGACCAGCGCCGGTCCCAGGTGAGACTTAATCCACACAAATGGGCCCTAAGTCCTTTCCTCTCATTTACTGGTCTCTGTCTGGGTTTCCAGGTACTGTCCGTCTATTGAATCCAAGATCCTGCGTTTCCCAGGTCGAAGTCACCAGGTTTGGTTGGAACCTGAAGGGGCCGATTCAGATGTCATTGTACACCCCCAGGGAACTTTCATTTGACACTACATTCCCAGCCGGGTTGCAACAGAAGCTTCTACGTGAAATCCCGGGACTAGAGAGCGTCCACATGCTAAGGCCAGGTTTGCAGATCTATTGAGACTTACAACTTTAAACGTTACAAATGTCCCCGTAACTGACGTATGGCCACCTTGCAGGGTATGGGGTGCAGTACGATTTCCTAGACCCTCGCCAACTGCGCAGCTCCCTGGAAACATTTCTGGTGCAGAAGCTTTTTCTGGCTGGTCAGATCAATGGCACAACTGGATACGAGGAGGCGGCAGCTCAGGTATGGAGACCAGGTGGTCTATCGGGATAGATCAGCCCTATAGAGGTGCAGAGATTTAGATGTTTCTATACTTCCGCAGGGAATAATTGCTGGGATAAATGCTGCTCTCCGAGTGAAGGGTCAACCTGCCTTCTGTGTGAGCCGGACCGAGGGTTATATTGGAGTCCTTATAGACGACCTGACGACACAGGGAACCACAGAACCCTACAGGATGTTCAACACAGCGCGAGCAGGAGTTCCGTTGTCCACTGCGGCGAATAGGCACGCCGACAGCCAGCTGACTTCTCATAGGTGAGAGATTATGGGGCGATGTACTGAGAGCTGCAGCCCCCTAACCCCACACCATTTCCATCAATGGACCCAGGTGCAGAGTAGGTCGGAATTATCCAAAGCTACAAAACCACCTTTGTAAATGACCTGGCAGTGTGACATGGTAAAGATACGGCGCCCTAATAATAATGGGAGTGAATTGGGGTCTCATGTTGTCTTCACCTCAACCCCGTCTCTTTCTTAGGGTACAAGGAAGCAGGTTGTGTGTCCCTAGGCGTAATGACTCTTGGAACAGGCACAGACAACCCTAAAGTAGGTCTGCGGCACTGAGCTCTCTGCAGCTTTCATCGCAAAAATGGCAACAGCTCATTCCTGGAATTCCCATAAGCAGCAGCCGGAGCTCAACCCTGAGGTATGTTTACAAGGTGACACCAGGTGGGATCTGTAATGCAACAGTGTGTGAATAGTTTTACACTACCAAACATACAGTGGTTGGTACGAGTTATATACTCATTGTCACCAGGGGTGTGGATATCCATATTGGTTCAGAGGCGGAAGAGCCCAGCTGGTTGGTACATTATCTAATAATAACATTGTCAGGGGTGTGGGATATCCATTGGGTTTATTTACAGAGCGGGAGGCCAGTGGTTGGTACATTATATATCATTGTCAGGGGTGTGGATATCGCCTGGGGGTTACCGATTGGAAGGCCCAGGTGGTTTGGTACAAGTTATATCATTGTCCAGGGGTGTGGATATCCACATTGTGGTTACAGAGCGGAGGCCCAGTGGGGTCGGTACAACTTATATAGCTACATTGCAGGGGTGTGGATCATCCATTGGTTAGCCATAGCGGGGGCCAAGGCCCAAGTTTGTACAGTATATATACCATTGTCAGGGGTGTGGATATCCATTGGGTTACAGAAGATGGAGGCCCCAGTGGTTGTTACATTATATACATTGTCCAGGGTGGGATAATCCCTTGGGTTAAAGAGTGGGGGCCCACGTGGGTCGGGTAACAGTATATATACATGGTCCAGGGGTGTGGATTCCATTGGGTTACAGAGGCGTAGGCCCAGTGGTTTGGTACAGTAGTATCTACATGGTCAAGGGTGTAGGAATATCCATTGGGTTAGCCGAGTGGAGGGCCCAGTTGTTTTGGTACAGTTATCTATACATGGTCAGTGTGATTCCATTGGGTTACAAGTGGAGGCCCAGTGGGTTGGTACCGTATATATACACTGGTCCGGGTGTGGATATCCTTGGGTTATAGGTGGAGGCCCAGTGGTGTTACAGTATTAATACATTGTCAGGGTGGTGGATATGCCATTGGTTCCAGAGAGGAGGGCCCAAGTGGCTCGTTACGTAAAGATACATTGTCAGGGGTGTGGATATCCCATTGGGTTTCATAGTGAAGGCCATTGGTTGTACATTATATATACATTGTCAGGGGTGTGGATAATCCATTGGGTTATCAGAGTGGGGCCCAGTGGGGTTCGGTACAGTATCTATACATGGTCAGGGGTGGGATATCCATTGGGTTACCGGAGATGCGGGCCGCAGTGGTTGGTAACAGTACTATACATGGTCCCGGGGTGTGAGTATCCCTTGGGGTACAGAGTGGAGGCCCCGTGTTGGTACAGTCTATATAATGGGTCAGGGGTGTGGATATCCATGGGTACCGAGTGGAGGCCCCGTGGGTTTTGAACAGTCATATATCATGGTCAAGGGTGTGGATATCCATTGGGGTTACAGAGTTGGGAGGCCAGTGGGTCCGGGTACAGATATATAACATTGTCAGAGGGTTGTGGGATATCCATTGGGTTACAGAGCCGGAGGCCGCCGTGTTTGGTACGTATATATACATGCAGGGGTGTGGATATCCATTGGGGGTTTTTTTTTACCAGAGTGGAGCCTCAGTGGTCGGTACAGTATAATATACAGGTAGGGGTGTGGATATCCATTGGGTTACAGAGTGGAGGCCGCAGGGTCGGTACGTATATATACAGGTTCAGGGGTGTGGATATCCATTTGGTTACAGAGCGGAGGCCCAGTGGTTGGTACAGTATATATACATTGTCAGGGGTGTGGATATCTATTGGGTTACAGAGCGGAGGCCCAGTGGTCGGTACAGTATATATAATGGTCAGGGGTTGGATATCCATTGGGTTACAGAGCGGAGGCCCAGTGGTCGGTACAGTATATATACATGGTCAGGGGTGTGGATATCCATTGGGTTACAGAGTGGAGGCCCAGTGTTCTGTACAGTAAATATACAGTTTCAGGGGTGTGGATATCCATTGGGTTACAGAGCGGAGGCCCAGTGGTCGGTACAGTAAATATACATTGTCAGGGTGTGGATATCTCATTGGGTTACAGAGAGAGGCCAGTGTCGGTACAGTCAAATTATACATTGTCAGGGGTGTGGATCTCCATTGGGTTGGACAGAGCGGAAGGCCCAGTGGTCGGTAAACAGGTATATATACAATGGTCAGGGGGTGGATATCCATTGGGTTACAGAGAGGAGGCCCAGTGGTCGGTACAGTATATATACATTGTCAGGGGTTGGATACCATTGGTTGACAGATCGGAGGCCCAGGTGGCGGTACAGAGTTAAATATACATTGTCAGTGGGGTGTGGATTCCTTGACGGTTCAGAGCTGGAGGCCCCCTGGGTCGGTACAGTATATATCACATGGTCAAGTGGTGTGGATATCCATTGGGGTTACAGAGGAGGCCAGTGGTCGGTACAGTAAATATCATTGTCCAGGGGTGTGGATAGCCATTGGGTTTACAGAGCGGAGGGCCCATTGATTCGGTACAGTAATATACATTGGTCGAGGGTGTGGATATCCATTGGGTTACCGAGCGAGGCCCAGTGGTCGGTACATTATATATACATTGTCAGGGGTGTGGATATCCATTGGGTTACAGAGCGGAGGCCCAGTGGGTCGGTACAGTAAATATACATTGTCAGGGGTGTGGATATCCATTGGGTTACAGAGCGGAGGCCCAGTGGTCGGTACATTATATATACATTGTCAGGGGGTGGTGGATATCCATTGGGTTACAGAGCGGAGGCCAGTGGTCGGTACCTTATATATACATTGTCAGGGGTGTGGATATCCATTGGGTTACAGAGTGGAGGCCCAGTGGGTCGGTACAGTAAATATACATTGTCAGGGGTGTGGATATCCATTGGGTACGAGCGGAGGCCATGGGTCGGTATCATTATATATACATTGTCAGGGGTGGTGGATATCCATTGGGTGTTTACAGAGTGGAGGCCGCAGTGGTGGTACAGTAAAATATACTTGTCAAGGGGTTTTGATATCCATTGGGGGGTTACAGAGGCGGAGGCCCAGGGTGGTAGGCAGTGATATATACATGGTCAGGGAGTGTGGATATCCATTGGTTACAGAGCGGAGGCCCAGTGGTCGGTATCATTATATATACATTGTCAGGGGTGTGGATATCCATTGAGGTTACAGAGCGTAGGCCCAGGTCCGGTACAAGTAAATATACATGTCAGGGTGGTGGAAAATATCCATTGGTTAACAGAGCGGAAGGCCCAGTGATCGTACATGTTATATATAACCATGGTCAGGGGTGTGGATATCCATTGGGTTACAGAGCGGAGGCCCAGTGGTCGGTACATTATATATACATGGTCAGGGGTGTGGATATCCATGAGGTACAGGCGAGCCGTGGTCGGTACACATTAAATATACATTGGGGGCGGTTGGTGGATATCCATTGGGTTACAGAGCGGAGGCCCAGTGGTCGGTACAGTAAATATACATTGTCAGGGGTGGGTTACTGAGTTGGATGCTCAGGATAGGATTTCTTATGTAATTTCTTTGTTCCATGTTCCAGCTCCTTGGAGCTGCTCAGGTACCAAAGGGGTGGAACTAGGAAACATCATCTTGTGTGTTCCCTGAGCAGCTGCAGAAGTTCAGCCAGAGGCCTGAGATCTGTCAGCGCCTAAAGATCGAAGGTAAATGTAACAAATGAACTGAGAACTGTGGTTCCAATACGGGGAACCTATCCGTCCTTCCATTCGTCCTTCCTTCCTTCCTTCCTTCCTTCCTTCCTTCCATCCTTCCATCCGTCCTTCCTTCCGTCCTTCCTTCCTTCCGCCTTCTCTTCCTACGTCTTTCCTGTCCTTCAATCCGTCCTTCCTTCCGTCCTTCCATTCGTCCTTCCTTCCTTCCTTCCTTCCTTCCTTCCACCCTTCAAATGCCATCCTTCCTTCCTTCCGTCCTTCCATTTCGTCTTCCTTCCTTCCTTCCGTCTCCTTCCTTCCTCGGTGCCAATGGAGGGGTCCATCTTCCGTCCTGTTCTTCCTTCCTTTTCCTTCCTTCCGTTCCTTCAATCCGTCCTTCCGTTTCTCCTTCCTTCTTCTTCGCCTCAATCGTCCTACCTTCTGTTCGTCCTTCCATCCCTTCTTCCGTCCTTCCTTCCTTCTGTCCGTCCGTCTGTTCGTCCTTCCATCCCTCCTTCCGTCCTTCCTTCCTTCAATCCGTCCTTCCTTCCTTCCGTCCTTCAAATCCGTCCTACCTTCTGTTCGTCCTTCCATCCCTCCTTCCATCCTTCCGTCCTTCAAAAAATCCCCATCCTGCCTCTTTCCGTACTCTTCCTTCCATCCGTCCCCCTTTTCGCGCTCTCACCTTCCTCCTTCCTTCAATCCGTCCTTCCTTCCTTTCATCCGTCCTTCCTTCCATCCGTCCTTCCTAACGTTCTTCCTTCCTTCCGTCCTTTCTTCCTTCCTTCCGTCCTTCCTTCCTTCCTTCCTTCCTTCCTTCTTTCCGTCCTTCCTTCCATCCTTCCTTCCTTCCTTCCATCCTTCCGTCCTTCCGTCCGTCCTTCCTTCCTGCCTTCCATCCGTCCTTCCTTCCATCCGTCCTTCCTTCCATCCGTCCTTCCGTCCATCCTTCCTTCCGTCCTTCCTTCCATCCGTCCTTCCAGCCTTCCTTCCGTCCTTCCTTCCTTCCGTCCTTCCTTCCTTTCATCCTTTGCCAGCCAGGGGTTGGACATATTCTCCCCGTGATCGCCTCCTTCTCTCTCCGTAGCCATGTACGAGCTGCACGTCTCACTGCAGCGCAAGGAAATTGCAGATGTGCGAAGGGACGAATCTCTCCTCCTCCCTGAGGATCTGGACTACCAGGCGCTTGATGCCAATCTGTCTTATGAAGTGCGGGAGAAGTTGGCAGAGAGTCGTCCAGAGACGGTGAGAACTGGAAACGTCACCATGACTACTGTAACCGTGGTTAGTTACTAATGGGTTTACTATTTTATCCTCGGCAGATAGGGGCAGCAAGTCGAATTCCTGGGGGACCAACCAACCACTGCTTTGTGGGTGAACAACCTGCTCAGGTCAGTCAGAACAATGTCCGTGCCAAATCGGAAAAACCAGATGGTTCAGTATCATAGATTATCGAAACAAGTCCGTGCCACGGAACAACGACGGTTCCACAGCCATTTTACAGATTATCTATAACAATGGTCCGTCAGCACCCATCCGGGAAAACCAGACGGATCAGTATCAACAGGATTCTATCTAGAACATGTCCGTGCTCATGGGAAAATAGCCAGACGGATCAGTATCAGATCAGATTATCTTCTAGAACAAAATGTCCGTGGCCATCGGAAAACCAGATGGTTCAAGTATCCCAAATTATCTAGAACAAATAGTCCTGCCATCGGAAAACCAGACCCTAGTTCAGTATCACAGATTATCTAGAACAATTTCCTGTTCCACTCGACAAAACCATTGACGGATCAGTATCACAGATTATCTGAACAATGTCCGTTCGGCATCGTGAAAATCCAGAGACGGGTTCAGTATCACAGATTATCTAGAACAAATGTCCGTATCCAGCGGAAAAACCACCAGATGGTTCAGTAATCACAGATTATCAGGAACAATGTCCGTGCCATCGGAAAACCAGACGGTTCACAGGCATCCCAGATTATCTCGACAATGTCCGTGCCATCGGAAAAAACCAGACGGTTCAGCATCACAGATTTATCTAGAACAATGTCCGTGCCATCGGAAAACCAACGGTTTTCACACAGCATCACAGATTTCTGAACAATGTCCCGTGGCCATCGGAAACCAGACTGTTCCAGCTATCGAACCGATTAATATAGAACAATGTCCGTGGCCTCGGGAAAACCGAGACGGTTCAGCATCACAGATTATCTAGAACAATTTCCTGTGCCATCGGAAACCCAGATGGTTCATCCAGTTATCACAGATTATCTAGAACCAAAACTTTTTGTCCGTGCCATCGGAAACCAACGGTTCCAGTATCACAGATTATCTATAACAATGTCCCGTGCCAATCGGAAAACCGACGGTTCAGCACACAGATTATCTTAGAACAATGTCGTGCCATCGAAACGCAAGACGGTTCAGTATCACAGATTATCTAGAACAATGTCCGTGCCATCGGAAAAACGATACGTTTCAGTATCACAGATTATCTAGAACAATGTCCGTCGCCACATCAAAAAGCCAGACGGTTTCCAGTATAACAGTATTAATCTAGTAACATGGCATAGAGAATGATCACATGGTCGCGGGGCCAAACCAAACTGTTGGGCCAATCAAGGGGAAATCAACCCCACAAGCGGTGGTGGCTGCCATACCGGTGCCTTCTTTCTTTCTTCCGATGCTGCTTCCTGTACCCCAGAAGAAAAGTTGGTGACAATTCCTGTCATCCTTCCTTTCATGGTACACGATGCGATTGTGCAAAGACAGGATGTGTAAAAGCTGATGGAATGCTGGAGCTGCCATCTTGATTTCTTATATTGAGATGGGATTTGCTACTATCTGTATAAAGGTGTACAGATCCACTGAGATAAACACGTTACTTTTTCATACAAACCTTGTAAATGAATTGAATGCAATTAAAGTCCTGTGTAGTTGGTGTATAGTCTCTGGTAAATAGTAAAGTTGGGAATATGCGCCACCACTGTGGGTAGAACTCCAGGACAGCGCTGTGTTTGGTAGCCCAGTGAACACACGTTTTTTCCTTTGCTTTATTACACTCTCAGTGCATAGAAATTAGCACATTCTGGAGATTGCCTCTATTCACACCCACATGTGTAGGGTTTCCGGTCAAGGAACCGGGGCCCACAAGAAAGCATTGAGGGGCCCACCCATGTTTTATTTTCCCTTTATTAACCTTACATTTTCTTATTCTTTTCTTTCTTTTCCTCTCTCCATTTGTACCTAATATGAACGGACTGGTTCCCCCTTACCCCAGGGCGCCACATAGGCTATAAGGGATCACAGGAATTACTATGTTCGCCCTGCATTATCCCAGGCAGTCGGTCCATTGATTCTAATGCTCCTAATGCCATGGTGATTGGCCCTTTTCCAACCGGTGCAGAGTACCATTTTCCAACCACGATGCAGCTCTCGAATGTGACTGTGACATGTAGAATTTTATACAATTCTTTCAGTCCGCCAGAAACATAATAATGTAATTGGGATAAATTAGCATGGTCTTTACTGTGTGCACCGAACCTCATGGCCCGTCTCCTTCTTAATGTAGGTGCCATGGAGGATAGCTGCAGCTGGACGCTTGATCAGCTACATTCAGAGGTAGGATTACCCACACCTACTATCCCCAAAATAATAAAACCTAGTCTAAAGTGTTCGCCCAGTGTTAACGTGCCCTATGAGGATTGGGTCTCCAGGTTCTTGTTTTCCCATCAAACGCTGACCTCTCCAACTATATATGCACCCTGCTCATTGTCCGACCATTTTTTCCCTAGACCATAAATACAATATAATACAAGTGCTCCAATGTAATGGGAGGTGCAGTGAAATATTTCCTTCCTATAAAATGTCACTTTTTGTAGACTACATACTGTACCTCCCCTTTCCCTGTGCCTCTCCCCACCTACAATAGCTACATAAACCCCCAATCTACTACTCTAAACCCGCAAATCTGGAATAGGAAGTTAAATGCCATTCGCACACGAGATGTGGCATGCAGTACCTCAACAATGACTTTGTGAGTACACCTTTATAAATATGCCCGTATAACTTTAAATATACGGATTTAATTTTCCCTGCTTTGTATACAAATGGTCAGGAAACTCCTCGTGGCGTATATAAAATGGTCAGGAACTCCTCGGTGGCGTAATATAAAATTGGTCAGGAACTCCTCGGTGGCGTAATATAAAATGGTCAGGAAACTCCTCCGTGTGCGTAAATATGGAATGGTCAGGAACTCCTCAGTGGCGTAATATTAAATGGTCAGGAAACATCCCGTGACAGTAATATAAAATGTTCAGAACATCCTACTCCTCGGCTGGCGTAATAATAAAATGGTCAGGAAACTCCTCGTTGCGTAATATAAAATGGTCAGCGAAACCTCCTCGTTGAACGTAATATAAATGGTCAGGAAAGTCCTCGGTGCGTAATATAAAATGGTGTCCAGGAAACCCTCCTCGGTGGCGTAATATAAATGGTCATGAACTCCCTCGTGCGTAATATAAATGGTCAGGAAACTCCTCGTAGTGGCGTAATATAGAAATGGTCAGGAAACTCCTCGGTGGCGTAATATAAAATGTCAGCAAACCCTCGTGGCGTAATCTAAAATGGTCAGGAACTCCTCGTGGCGATATAAATGGTCAGGAAACTCCTCGGTGGCGTAATATAAATGGTCAGGAAACTCCTCGGTGGCGTAATATAAAATGGTCAGGAAACTCCTAACTCCTCTGTGGCGTAATATAAAATGGTCAGGAAACTCTCGGTGGCGTAATATAAATGGTCAGGAAACTCCTCGTGGCGTAAATATAAAATGGTCAGGAAACTCTCGTGGCGTAATATAAAATGGTCAGGAAACCTCCTCGGGGCGTAATATAAAATGGTCATGGGAAACTCCTCGGTTGGCGTAATATAAAATGGGTCAGGGAACTCCTCGTGGCGTAATATAAAATGGTCAGGAAACTCCTTGGTGGCGTACATAATAAAATGGTCAGGAAACTCCTCGTGGCGTATATATAAAATGGTCGGCGAACTCTCGTGGCGTAATATACAATGGTCAGGAAACTCCTCGGTGGCGTAATATAAAATGGTCAGGAAACTCCTCGGTGCGTATCTAAAATGGTCAGGAAACTCCTCGTGGCGTAATCTAAAATGGTCAGGGAAAACTCCTCGGTGGCGTAATAATAAAATGGTCAGGAAAACTCCTCGGTGGCGTAAGATAAAATGGTCAGGTAAACTCCTCGGTGGCGTAATATAAAATGTCAGTAAACCCTCCCGTGGCGTAATTTAAAATGGTCTAGGAAACTCCTAATCCGTTGGCGTAATATGCTTGTATTAAAAGGATAATATTATTATAACCCTTTTAGATCATCGTACAATGCCGCATACCAAGTGATCGCTTTTAACTAAAACTATACACACAAAACACTTCCACTATTTAAGATGGGTCATTAGTCCATTTTATAATGTATAGTGTACTGTACAAATGATCTGGTACCAAAAAAAATTAAAAGTTTTAATATGCTTATAGTACTCGTAAGGGGCTTCAGTATCCCTTTTATAATACATTAGTGTGGATATTTTATAATGGGAGCTGCAGTGGTATATAATCCTTAAAATCCTCAGTCTATGTCACTACGTGTCTCATTTCCTTGTATATATTCCCACTGCCTCCTCCCATTCCAGTGTCCATAGCCTGGACAATTACTATTTTTTGTAGTGTACCGAACTGCTGGAGCTGCTTCCTCCTGTCACTTCATACCCAATGTCTCTCTCCTCCCTCCTCCAAAGATTGTTTAAATAACAATAACCCCCATAGATGCTGGGGGCTGGGATGTTTGCCTTTCTCACTTGGGTTTAAAAAAAGTTACGAAGGAGCTTGGGGGGTTAAGGTGGAAATAGGGACAGGCCAGAATGTTACAAAAATGTAAATGGGGGTTACGAAATGAAATACTTAGGGTATTATAAGAATAATGCGCCCTTTACAATACACTATAAGGATATTACCAACTACCCCTCAGAGTTCCCTGCCATGTATCAAAAGCCTAACGGCCTGTGCTTCTATATGGTCAGGGAACTCCTCGGTGGCGTAATTCCTTATATTACACTGTTAGGGGCGCGTTATACCTTATATAATGCATTGAGTACTGCACTCATGATTGGTAAAGAAATGATCCACAGATGGCACTGGTCCATGGCCCTGTGTTTTATTAACTGATAGAATAATAAGTGGGAGGTCAGGTCCACATTTGGACCCTGATTCATTATAAATCAATAAGATGAAGATCACCAGCTGCTCGACTGTAGTATTATAATAATCTTATAGTATTCATGCAATTCTACATTCTCTGGGCACTGGAATCTAGCTGTTCATGGGATTGTCTCCTTAAAAAAAAAAAAACAATCCTTCTCTGTCTCCTGTGCTAATAAAGATAAATACACACCCTAAGGTTCATCCTCCTGACCGGACTTCGGACTCCCAATAGTGGCCGCGGCTGAACTGTTTGGCCACAATCTAATGAGTGGGGTCAGGTCGCCGTGGTTTTCTGACACGTCCAATCGGGTGTTCGAACGAGCGGTCGTCGCGGCCAAGGGAGGAAACCATAGAATAATACTGACCAATACTGGTCGGTCAGGCTGAATTATTGTATAGGGTGTACCCAGCTTTAGACAACACCAATTGGGTAGGTACAATGTGTGTCTGCCGTGTATTGCAATCGTACAAAACACCATGTTTCTAATTCAAATAATCCGAATAAACAAATTACTTACTTCATAAAAAAGTCTTATCGTTAAAAATGTGGCTAATTTTTGGGGGGGGGCCTAAACAATCAGATCATTATTTACCATATGAAGCGAACATCTGATTGGCTGGGGCGAAATTAGCACCATTTTGAACATAAAACTTTATATTGAATCTCCCTGAACTGAATAAAGAAACCAAGTTTCAGCTTCGGTATACGTAAGATGTTTCGGATTGGAAAGCTAATGAATGGGGACAGATAGCACACAATGGTACATGTGATAGTTTGGGTTGAATATATAGTTCCCACTAAATGGGAAATTTAAAAAAGAAACAAAACATTTTCCTCCCAGTGTATCTTACCCTTTAAAGGATCAGGCCCTCCCTATTTTACACCTCTAAGTTGTCTTTGGTTGGCAGTTGCCAGGGTTACAGTTGAGGTTGCTTATGGGAAGCTCCCCCCCTCCCCCTAGCGTTGGGGTTGGTTTTCTTACGTTAGAATAAACCAGCCAATCAGGGATGTGAGAAGGTTTTAAGGCGAGTTCCATAACCAATTCGGCCCTCCACAATGACGGCAAAGGAGGACTCCGCCGTTGGAACCCTGCTGCGTATCCGTCCCAATGAAAAGCTGGGTGATATAATGGACCATGCGCACACAGAAGCCGAGGGTGGCGTGATGATGTCATAAGCCGGTTTTAGAAGAAAAGCGTACACGGACACGTGATTCGAGGCCGAGCTCCGCCCAGCGTCTCTTCCTGTTGTTCTCCTTCTTCTCGCCGTTACCGATGGGGGAGGACGGAGGAGAACTGAACATTGACATATCGATCATCCAGCGGCTTCCTGGAAGGTGAGAGGGAACCGGGGAGAGTCTGAAGCCATGGGGGGGTATGTGAGCTCGGGCACGGGGAGTGTCGGTAGGGGCCACGAGGAGCCACAACTAGCGTAGGAGGGGATGGAAATATATCTATATATGGATAGGCTATAGCGGGACACCGG
>JAACNH010003186.1:0-31119 GCA_019447015.1 Hymenochirus boettgeri | reverse complement strand
CCAAACTAAATGTAACTGTGATTCTAGCACCAAGACTAACGAGATAAGCGGCTTGAAGCACTGGAATACCCATGATGGAGATAATACAAGTAGAAGGGATCAACCAATCAGAAGCCTACTGGGCTCAAATCAGACAAAAGAATAAAATGTAAACCCAACTGCATCGGATGGGATTCTATCCATCCCACATTTACAGTTGTTCTCGTATTACAAAGTCTGTATTGTGTTGTGGGTTGACACTAGTCAAAGTCTATCAAGCATTTCACACCGTCAGTTCGGTTTAAAACCCAAAAACTATATACAGTGACAATGGCTATCTACTCCATACAGAGGGGATACAAGATCCAGGCCAAATACCAATCTCATCATAAGGAAATAACCAATACACCATACACCTGGTGTTGTACCTATTGAGTACAGTTACCCAATGCACCCACCGACATTTGTCTCACTAAGAACGAGATCTTTTTGCGAATCCAGAAAAAGTGCAGATGGGCTCTCAACTTTTAAATTTGTGAAAAACCTCTAGGGCAACATTTGGTCCACCCAAACATTTCCCAGCGTTTTCACAAATGGGTTGAATAAAAAGTTTTTGCAAATCACAAAGTTGGATAACCAGTTTGCACTTTTCTGGATGACATTTGACTGGAATGAATAGCAGTACAGTCTAGCAGCAGACGATCTGGGAGGTGGTCTGTCGGGACTGTGAGTGATATTTATCCAAACCATTCAGCAGACCATTCCACAACCTTACTGCCCTCACGTGAAAGGACCGTTTGTTACTTAAGTGGAAAGCAACCGTGCCCTTCCTCTTTTAAGGGATAACGTCCAGGACTCAAAATATCTTATATTTTCATGAAGTATACCCCCAAAACCCACTTTTGAGCATTCTTACACTCATCCGCCGAACTCCCCCACACTGAGTTATTAGAATTTAGAGACCACATCCCTCGCTGAAAGTCCCATCGATCTCTGCTTCTGCTGCGAGCTGGTTATGAGTTGGCTCATCCCACTAATTCGGTTAACGGCAGTCAGTCAATAGGCCTGTGTACCATCACCATCATGGTCAGATTGACAATATTACCAGGAAAGGGTATAGAGAGAACCACGAGCAGTGTGTTACGCTAGATATATCACAGGGCCCCATGTAAGATTCATATGGTGGCCCCCCATATTGAAACAGTTCAACGCAAACCTGACGCGAAGCATGCAGCAAGGTTTTTTAAAATGGGATGTCCACCCTAAAAGTTTAACTCGAGAATCCAACCTCACAAACTCCCATTTTCATTTTAATTAAAACCTAGACACTTTGAAAGGATTAATGTCAAACAAAAACTGGGGTTGTGGGCTGACTGACACCGTGAGGTAACATTTTTCCTAAGAGGGTGGCATGCCTGCGTGGATCTGGATGGGGCCCCTTTGGCTACAGGCCCCATAGCAACTGCTATGGTTGCATTAGTGATTCCTACGCCCCTGCCACTAAAGCAGGGTCATACCTGCAGGGGCCTGGGGACACCCCCCCCCTCCGCCAAATGGAGGCTGGGCCCTGACCTCCTCCATCTGTGCTCTGCAGGCAACCAGCCCATTTCTAAACAGCTGATCGGTGCATATAAAAAGGAAACATACGCATGGTCAACTGGTTTTAAAACGCCGGAACCCCCAAACTACCGGAACTTAACCAGTAGTTCGGTTCGGTCTTTTGAAGCAGCTGACCGTGCGTATTGAAGCAAAAACCAGCTGATCGCTACAGGAAATGTGGCTTGTGCCTGCCCTACTCACACGTCTGGGTTGGTCTAGCAGGGGGGGGGACGGGTGGTAGTTACACCATTGCCAGCCCACAAGTGGAGCATGGTTCTGTAACTTCTAAGGAGGTGGGGTTTGTGGCATGATGCGGGGGTGGCGTCAAAAAACGGGGTGTATGGGGCAGAGTATAAGGTACTTGCTGGAGTTGTGGGAGATTCCCCGGACTGCCGGGAAGGGTGGGTACCTATAAACCACTTTGCTTAACTGTTATTGCTCATGTTCAAGGAGTGGTAGTGTGATCTTTTGCATGGCTTATTAAAGCCACCACCGTTTAAAAAGATTTAATTTGGTTTGGTGCTGGAAAAATGAGCGCAATAATCCTTGCTAAATTATTTAAATCGCTTGCACTGGCTATTTCCACAAGGTTTTTGAATATGGAGCCAGGCAATGTAAGAACGAGTACAAAACCACCGGCAACCCAATATACCTCTGTTACGCTGGGTTTTTGCACTATAATATATATTTGGATTCAATAAATATATATGAGAAGAATCCTTTTAGCTTGGACTTGTGCAAGCATTTAAGCCGGCGTTAGTCACACAGGGAGGGAAAGCCACAATAGGATTTACCCAAGCTGCAAATGTAGAAAGAACTTGCAAACTGATAGATTTTTCTGTAAAATAAATCTCCCTTAAAGCTTATAATGTCCAAACACAATCCATAAGTTCAGTTTTAGATTCGATTTGGTTCTAGCTAAAGATACTTTATTTAAGAGGTTTGTTGAGAGTACAAACGTTGGCCCTCTGTTAACTAATCTGAGACAACCTATTCAGAGTTTAATAATACATCTTATTAATTGCTTGCAGATATTAAAGCTGGGCCAACAGTACCAACATGCAAGTGATGTCTGTCCCCTGTGATGTGAGTACAACAGCCCTATCTTAAAGTATAGTAGAGATTTTTATCTACATTACATCGGGGGTGGCTGACTCTCCTATAAATGCAGTAGGGTTAAAACGGGCGAGATCATTGGCACCGATGTGATAAGGCCCAGTAACACATGGGCCAAACTGGGAACCAATAACAAGCCAACAGACCTTCCAGTCGATAAACCTATTGTATCATTAGTTTTGTGAATAAAGAGAAATACCACAATATTGACAGTCAATCTTGCAGGTCGACCATGAGTAATACCAACATACCCAATTATTGAACCCATAGATTTTTACAATCAGTTAATGACTGTTTGTAACTAAGCCCTAATATCACTCGCACAACATTTACCATTTAAATCAACTGTATGATTGAATACTCCACCCCCTTTGGTCAGGGCTTAACCAATGGAAAGACAGGTTCGCAGAACACTCCTAAATATGGCATAGATCCCAGACGGGGTTGGGCGGAGTGTCAAGACAATAGCAGTTGCCCATTAAGTTTAAAAAAACAAAATTATAGAAGACAAAAAAACTGAGGGCCACTGATTTTGTTAAAATATAATGGATAGCTAACCAAACTTTTAGAAAATATTTCTGTATTAAGAGGTTCGTTGTACATGGCCAATGTTCCTCTTCTACTTACGTTAAACCATCCAATACAATTTATGAAACCTACAAGAGTCAAACTTGATTTTTTAAAATCCGCACATAGTTATCAACAAAATATTTCTGGTTATTACGTGTCAGATAAGAGCATGACACTGACAACCTTGACTGTTTTGACCATATACATGCTTTATTTCAGCAATCAAAATAATTCAAAACATCTAAAATTCTTATACAAGTACAAAAACAGATACAGATCCTCTTTTCTGTTCAAAAACCCATGGTATCACTTGGTAAACTTTGGGCTAGGGGGGTTGGGTGGGAAGTATGAAAAAGAAAGTGGAAGTAAAAAGAGACGCTGAAGAGAAACATCTAGAAGTATTTGAAAAGTAGCAAACAAACACAGAGAAACCTTATAACGTATGTTCACGGGAAGGAATGAAATATAGAAAAAAAAGATGAAGAGAAGGAGGGATTTTCCAATGCACTCTTACATCCTCAGTTGGGATAGACACTTGCCTAGAAGACTCCCTTTAGGTGTTGAGTTTAGCACCAGGTTTTAAAGCTGAGAATTCAATTAGAAGCAGTGAGACTTTAGCACCATGAAAGGGGACAGTGAGGTAGCCTCAGGGAAAAGATTTCTCTACACTGCACCAACAAGAAAGCCTGAAACACAACCCTTTATTTTTTTTATCATGGAAGTGGACAGCCTCCAGATAAAATAAAAGAGATGAAATGCCAGAACAGGAAATGGTCTAACAAGGATGATCATTAAGGAGGTATTCATCCTGGAGGGTAAACCCAACTCTTTTTTTTGTTGTTGTTTGTTTTTTAAATACTCTGCACACACTTCATGTTTATTTTTTCATATTTATTTTTTTTGCCACCTGTAAATGGAAAACAAAATAAAAAAAAAAATGCTTTTTTAAAAAGGTGAATTACAATGAAATGATTTGATTACCCTCTGTTAAACTTGGGGTCATTGATCCCACATTTTGTCATTAAAATCCAGGAATTGCCCTTGTAAGGACATCCCATTCTTTCTTTTTTGGGTGTGGTGTTGTCCATTCTGTTTTCAAGGTCCTAGGAAGGCAGAGGGGGGGGGAGGAAAGCTGATTGGATGATGGAAATTTCCCTCCCGTGAACACAACAAATACACACACACACATGGGCGTGGTCTGTCCTTTGAGACATGTTCTTCAAAGCTTGACTATTGGCTCGCTTTCTGTTTGTAATGTTACAGAAACAAGAAAAGTTTTAAAGATGAGAAGAACAATATTTTCAAGTCCACATGAGATACTCTTGTCCTGGTATTTCTGTTGTGTGTTTTTGTTTTACACGAAGCAGACTGGTCCGATGTCATTCCGATTCCTGATCTGCGGCTCCAATATCCATAGGTGCACATCGGTAATGGAAGAGCGGGATTTCTTTGATGTCTTGTATTCGATAACGGTCTTGCCCCAATATCCTGTGTGTTGGCTGTGGGTGGAATATAAAATAAAGATGAAGTTTTTAGTTTCCGTTTATTCTAATTTATCCCGATTCAGTTTTAATGATTTTCAACATTCTAAACTTTAATTAATAACCACTTCACTGATTGTTAATCCCAAATAAACCAATATAATCTTTCACGTACGTAGCACCATCCTCAGTTCAACGCTGTATGTGAAGCGGCTGTTGCCTTCTGCCCTGATCGATTTCGTTGGAGCTTGGAGAGCAGAGCCTTCTTCAGGTTTCCTGTAGATTGGTCCATGTATGCAACGCTGTTCTTGCAGTGGTAGGTGAGGTTCTGAGAGGCTTCGGTGGCCATAGACGCAGGAAGGTAGTTGAATGGAAACATCAGATGGTCGGATCCTTCACTACCATATTCAAACTGTGAAGATAACAGGATATTGATCTTAAATTCAAACAATATTGAAATAAAGTTTCCTAGGCGTGTTCCTTCACAGGGTATCTGTTCCTAAACTGTTAAAACAGCGTTTGAATGATATATTGGCTTTCCATCCTCCTTACCTGGAATCCATCGCTCTTGCCTCGACCGAACCAGACATGCTTCTTCTCGTGGTTTTTGCTGGTGTACCAGTTCTTCTGTGAAATGCTGCTCTGAGTGGGATGCACGCAGGTCTCTCCAGTCTCCAGTTACAATAAACCTAATGGCATCAAGGCTGCTGTCCCTGGTTGGACAATCCAGTATTCACCTGAACAAATAATGTGGGGGATTACTGATTTATACACATGGAGAGAGTGATAGGCAGAATAGCAGAAAGGAATAGGAAGTAGATCAAGCAAAACCACAGGTGTTATGGGTAATGATAGTAAAGGACTGGATAAAAAGAATGGAACTTGGATTGTAACGATTTGGGTTTCAATTTGATCTTACCGCTCTGTCCAGTCAGAATGGCACATCCTTAGGTCGCTGCAGGTGCGGGCTGGGTTCTTTCTGGTTCCCTCTGGGCTTTGATGTTTTCAATCTGTTTGCTCAGCTCTTGAGGGTGGTGTCAACTTCATGGTCACGTCGGCATCACATTGGCATCATCAGCCCTGTAGTAACGGCCATCATGAGATTTTCCTGCAGGTGGCTGAGGCATGAAGCTGAAGTCAAATCCAGCACTTGGAGGGCCGGGAGGACCTGGAGGTCCAGGACGGTCCAGGTGGACCCTACAAAAAAAGTGAGAATAAAAATCACTTATATTTATAAAAACACATGATTGCACCTAAAGAACAAAAACCAACAGGTCAGTTTCCCCTAGGCTTGCAAAAGATACTCACAGCAGGACCAACATCACCATTACGACCAACGGGGACCAGGAGGACCAATAGGCCTGAGACCATTAGCACCATCTTTACACAGGATTGCCAGAAGATCAGGGGGACCCTAAGGACAAAAGTTTTTATATTAGTATGCTAAGAAACATTTTAATAAAAATAAAAATTCAGTAAAGATAACTTTATTAAAATAAAAAGTTTAAACTTACTTTGGACCAGCAGGCCGGAGCACCAGATGGACCTTGTTCTCCGGAGCACCCTGCAAAATGCAAACCATAGGTATATTACCAGAATTACAATACCAGGAAAACAAAAAATGGTCTTCCAGCAGAAGCAATCAAAGCGATAGGACTGGATATTGGGTAAATACAACGGCCAAAAAAAAAAACCCAACAGAGAAAAGACAGTCGGCAGCCATAGAATTGACCAAAAATACTCACAGGAGAGCCTGGAGGTCCGGGAGACCGTTGAATCCTCTGTGTCCCTTCATGACTCTTTACATTGTTCTCCAGCCTCACCCTTATCACCACGTGAGCCTTGAGCACCTGTTGAGAGATATTATATAGTCAATGTAGAGATAAAAAGAATAAAGGTTTTCTAATTGAAAAGTATTATAAAATACGAATTTGTGATACTAAGCCAGGACCACGAGCCCAGCAGGACAGCAGGCCAGAGGACACAGCAGACCCTAGAGAAGAGAAAACATCAGAGGTCTCCAATCAAATATCCTATTTCGCCATGTTGGGGGGTTTTTTTGTTTAGGCTAAAACTTAAATATTGATTGAAGTGGCAGTGATATTCTGTACATTTAATGCTACAAACTGTACGATATAAGAACTAAAAAAGGACAAATACTGGATTCCCTAAATTAATTTATACTATACATGGCGGCATCATGCACATTGCAAACTGTTTAAAAACTACACAATCAACACTCGATGTGTCAATTCCTACGTTCATCTTAGGTATCACTACAAACATCATTGTGTCTCGAACTCATATGCATGCGAGAATAGTAATGCACAAAGTAACTGGTAATAGGCTAAAAGGATTTATCAATAGACATTTAAAGGGGTTGCAGGGGGTCCCGATGAAATAATTCTACACGTCTAGTCTACATTGCTTTATCGGCATTGGCTAATATTTTTCTAGGGTTATTCATTTTTATTACTAAAGAGATAACCTGACTCGAATGAGATGTGGAGACAATATTTTTATGGGTTGAAAGTCACAACATGCCTAGCAATGTGGATGTCCACTGTATAACAATTACAGGTTAAAAGAAAGTGTAAACTTACAGTCTCTCCACGATCGCCAATCTTTCCAGCAGGCCAACTGGACCAGGAGCACCAGGGGCACCAGGAGCACCGGGAGGACCAGCAGGGCCACTCTCACCACGGTCACCCTACAGAAGAATAATATCTTTATGAATAAGGTCCTTGACAAAAAACAAGAAAACTCAATAAGGACAACAAAGTCAAGTGTGTTCAAGTTCTTGACTTGGTCTACCCACCTTGGGTCCAGCAGAACCATCACGACCAGGGGCACCTTCACTGCCAGGAGCACCCTAAACACAAGAATCAACGTTAACAATCAATATTAATCAGACCCTTTTCACATTTCCAGTATGGCTGTTTCAACAAGATACATTTTTGTTTACATGGTATACTTTTCTATTTTGGAATTGCGTATTGTTATAGCTTTCCCCCTTTATTATCTGTGTAGATGCCCAAAACCCATGTTACCCACCACGGCCAGGTTCACCAGAAGGTCCAGCTAAGCCGGGTGGCCACTAGGACCAGGAGGACACGTTCACCGCTGGAACCAGAAGGACCTTGTTTGCCAGGTTCACCCTATAAAGAAGTAAGAGACTGGTTAGTGACCGAAATAAGAAAATAGAAATAGGAACAGAGGAGATATGGCAATGTTAAGCAGTAGATATCAACATAACTAACAGGCTATTCCTCTACCTTACATTGTAGATGATACTTACGAGATGGTCCGGGAAGAACCGGGAAGCTCTTTCTCCTCTCATTCCGGGAAGACCAACAGTACCACGAGATCCAGCAACACCTTGGGGTCCAGGGATACCAGGGGCACCCTGTTAATACAAACAAAAGGATTCATTTAAAGTGGTAAGCTAAAATAGGAGATGTTGAAGGCCATAAGTATAGTATTCTAGGATGAAGGCTTATACTTTAACAATACATTTAGCAAGGTAAAATGGGGCATATGAACTTGTACATTTTCAAGCACAAGGCACATGCCTAGGGCTCCTGTGGTTGGAGGAGCGGCTGTCAATCTCCCTTCTTTGATCCCCCCACCTGTATGCAGCCCATTAGGTTTTTTTTAGAGAGGGGTTCAGGGCACCAGTCTTTTTGTTCCTATAGTGTCCTGAGCTGTTGCTCGGCCCTGTAATTATTTAAAGGTGGTTGAAGATAACGGAGTTTAGTCGTTTTATAATCTCCGATAATGTGTTTATTAATCCACCCCTACCATATAATTTAGTGGGTACATTATTACTATATATTGTTCCTGCATTTATATATATATATCTGCATTTCACTCACAGCAGGGCCATCGCTACCAGGGGATCCTTTATCTCCGGGAGGTCGGGGGTCCAGCAGCACCGGTTCACCAGTACGTCCAGCTGGGCCAGTTTTCACCACGGGGTCCCTTTTGTCCTTCCTTTCCCAGTGGGCCAGATGGTCCAGGGGGTCCAGCAGCCCCTTAAGAGAAGATGAATATGAACTTTAGAAAATGGCCTACAACTTTCATAGTACAAGGTTTTCATGGTTGGAAACCATTAATATGTATGGATACATAAACATTCCTACCATAGGACTATGGTACACACTACAGTATCTATCAAGAGCTTCACATTCAATTGACCACTAGTGAAAACAATCCCATCAAGCTCTCACTGTTTAACATCTACGACAGCTTCAAAACGGCAAATAACAAAGTATCCTTACAGCAGGGCCTGGGGTCCGACTCTTCCAGCAGCACCAGGGAAACCAGCAGCACCCTGGGAGTAAGAAACATAGGTTAGTTTTTTTAACTGTTAGTAATAACAATTTAAACAAAAGTAGAAATATATTATAATAAAACAGTGTGGGGTAAAATAAATGTACTGCAAGAAAAAAACAAATACTGCATTGACTCACTAAAGAGCTGCCATGGAAAGTTAGAGCCTTCTCTTAGAGACTATAATAAAACATATTTGGGAAAAGAACCTGTAGTTTTCCCTGATTGGCTGTACACATGGCATCCACAAGTTGGCCGTTTCAGTTGCTACAATTGTATTACAATGTATTCTATATTACCCATAATTCTATTAGATTAATGTCTTTCAGTGGCCTGAGCTGCTCTGGAACTGTAGTGAATCATTTTGTTCCTTATTTAATTAGCATTTAGAACAGTCACATATCCCATCAGAATCTCCTGCTTTGCCAATTCATTGTAAACACTCTAGACAATATCAAATCTGTTAAAGGGATGAGTGGTCTTCTACTTACAGGGGGTCCGGGAGCACCACGAGCACCTTTGGGTCCAGCAGCAGGGCCAAGAGCACCCTGTAAAATCAGACAAAAACTCTTAGAATGATCATCGCACAGTATTTATGGTGAGAAGAATGGAGATGTCAGTGTGGTCACTTACAGCAGGTCCAGGAGCACCAGTGGGACCAGCAGGACCAGGGGCACCAGCATCACACTTTGGCACCAGTATCTCCTGATTCTCCTTAGCTCCAGGTTGTCCATCAGCACCCTATAAGAAAATAGGAACCAGTTAAAAGCTTTCTTCTTAGTCAATGAGAGAACTGCGATCTTTTCTCTAATTGTGGGAAATCCTTAATGGTCTGTGGCAGATTTGCATTATTCTTGTCAGTGTGTTGGACTATGTCACTCCTTTTTGAATAACAAAAAGCGAAAAAAGGAAAATACTTACAGGGGGTCCAGCAAAGCCAGCAGGTCAGGGGGCCAGATTCACCACGTTCGCCCTGTAGAATAATGATGGAAGTCATTTAAATGTCCTATAATATCTGGAGAGTTCTAAAAGATGTATAATTAAAATATACTTACAGGAGCACCACGGGCACCAGTTGGACCAGCAGGACCAGCAGGTCCAGCTTCACCCTGTAAAGAACAGAGGAAATAAAATCCTTTAGAATACGGCTGATAGAAGGAAAGTAGAATTTTGATTGTCATGGAGATCTGAACTTAGTTTTGATGTCATGGAGATCATTTAGTTTGATGTCATGGAGAATTATTTGTTTTATGTAATGGAGATCTTATTTAGTTTTGATGTCTGGAGATCTGAACTTAGTTTGATGTCATGGATTATAGTTTGATGTCATGGAGATCTATATTAGTTTTGATGTCATGGAGATCTGAACTTAGTTTGATGTCATGGAGATCTATTTAGTTTTGATGTCATGGAGATCTGAACTAGTTTTTATGTCATGGAGATCTATATTTAGTTTTGATGTCATGGAGATCTATATTTAGTTTTTAGTGCCATGGAGATCTATATTTAGTTTAGATACCATGGAGATTATATTTAGTTTTTAGTGGTAATGGCAAGTTAATTAAATAGTTTCAAGAGTGGGCAGGATACGTATCTAAAATTGAAAATTTTGAAAATGACTGGTATTAATTATATAGTTATTGTTGATCCAGGGATCTTTTCTTTTTTTGCCTTCCTCTGGATCAACTGTTAGGCAGGGTCATGGTTAGGGTAAAAGGTTGGATTAGATGGACCTATGTCTTTATACAACCCTCCAATACTATGTTACTATGTAACTGTTAGACAGCATTAGGGTAGGGTTAAAGGTTGGACTAGATGACATATGTCTTTATACAACCTCCAATACTATGTTACTATGTAACTGTTACAGACATTATGGGTAGGGTATAAAGGTTGGACAGATGACGTATGTTCTATATAACCTCTAATACTATGTTACTATGTAACTGTTAACAGACATTATGGGTAGGGTATAAAGGTTGGACTAGATGGACGTATGTCTTTATATAACCTCCAATACTATGTTACTATGTAACTGTTATACAGACATTATGGTAGGGTATAAAGGTGGACTAGATGGACGTAGTCTTTATACAACCCCATACTATGTACTATGTAACTGTTATACAGACATTATGGTAGGGTAAGGTTGGACTGATGGATGTATGTTTTATACAACCTCCAATACTATGTTACTATGTAACTGTTAGACAGACATTATGGTAGGGTATAAAGGTTGGACTAGATGGAGATGTCTTTATACACCTCCAAACTATGTACTATGTAACTGTTATACAGGCATTATGGGTAGGGTATAAAGGTTGGACTAGATGGACATATTCTTTATACAACCTCCAATACTATGTTCATGTAACTGTTAGACAGGCATTATAGGTAGGGTATAACAGTTGGACTAGATGACATTACCTACATTTAGGTAAACATATAGGTGAAGTTATCAAACCTACATTCATAGATGATACACAAGCAAAGCTGCTAGTTTCTATAAATGATGTTAGTGGATTCAGAGCTAGATTATGGTCAACCCAGACCCTAGGCTGGGTAGTAGTAGTAGCCCGGACCCTATTCTGGGTAGTAATTAATAGGCCCCCTTTTTTCACTATGTGTGAGTTATATAGACTGCATTATGGTTTCTAAGGTTTAATAGACAGGAGCCTAGGTTGCCTTTTGGTTAATCCTTCTCTGGGTCAATTTATAAGCTGCAGTGATAAACGTGAGTTTGTGAGGCATAATATCAATGACCACCAGACCAAATTCTTACCTATCACCAGGAGCTCCAGATGGACCAGGTGGACAATTGGACCAGTCAAACCTCTCACACCATCTTTACCGGAGCACCATCAGCACCTTTAGGCCCATGGTCACCCTGAAAGGAATGGGTGAGTGAGATGTGGGATAAAAAGAGAATATGTATAGCAAAAGACTTGGGTGGTTAAACAGAGTAGAATGTAAGGATTTAAATTGTGCCACTTACTCTGTCACCCTTTGCACCAGGAAGACCAGAGAGCCACGTTCACCGGGCATTCCTTGCAGACCAGGAGGTCCTTGGCCACGGGAGCACCAGCAGCGCCAGCATCACCCTAATGGCAAAAGAAAAAGAAGCTATTGGGAATCATGACATATTGAACTCAGTTTAAAGCAATGAATGATATTTGAGATATGAGCACATGACGTTATTTATAGTGTTAATTAGAAGAACTGGTTCATAAGAATCATTTTGCCTTTAATCAGTAGAGTAAAAATATTTGTAGTCAAACAAACAATTCATTCAACAAATATTTCCAGAGGACTATCTATCACAGTAAAGAGAAATAAAGCAATGCTTTAGGGGATTTCAGTGGCAATAGGTATGTTTGTAACTATAAATCCGAACATTTACATTAAGAAAAGCAAGTGCTTCTCCCCCTCTATTACCCATGTGTCAGGGAGCCCATTCTGGTTGGTCAAATTTTTATTTACCACCAATCAGAAACACTGAAAACGGGAAGACACTAGCCCAAAGGATCATGGGAAACAGGAAGCAAGCAACAATAAGAAAGATAACATTCTTGGAATATTCAGTGAAATATGTTGTGGGTATGGAAATTGGTTGTATTACTGATTTTTTTTGTGTAAGGCAAGAAGGGGTCAGGTGATTTGGCAAACGAAGACAGTTCTTATCTTGTGTTCTTTAAACTCTCATCTATGACATAATTATAAGAATGGAACCCACCTTAGCACCATCACTACCAGGAGCACCATTAGAACACGAGGACCCTGAGGGCCAGGAGGACCTTGAGCACCACGTTCGCCGGGAAACCTCTTTACCCTATAGTAAAGTGATATAACGCCAGTGATTAAATAACAATAATTATGGGATATAGAATAAAGTGACATAGGATCTAAAAGTGGTACAGATATTGGGTACTTACTCTGCACCAGATGGGCCAGCAGGACCAACATCACCAGGAACACCCTGCAAGAGAAAAGCTGCTGATCAATATAAATTCAAAAAGAGATGAGAAATCATAAACTACTGCCATTCATTATTCCGACCATCACTTACGATTCCTGTTTAGATCCCAGAGGATAATGTTTATCTAAAGGCACCTTGAATTTTAATACATTAATAGAACTTCAAACTGACCCTCCTACCAAGATGAATGTCTTTTTTCTGTATTAGGCAGGACCAGTCTTCTAATTATCTTTTAAAAATGACATTCAAAAGTCAGAGCAATATGGCAAGAAAAGGTTCTTTTTAAACTCAAGGTTAGGCCTTGATGGCCTAGTGTTCTCACACTGTGCTCTTAATAAAGATATATTGTTTTTGAAGGAAGTGCGGCCTAACCTCGATTCTGTCCAGAGCATTTCACGCTACGGAGAGGGTCTTTTGGCCTGCACTCCATTATCGTTGAAGTCTGTGAGCAATTCTAACTGTGTCTTCCTAGTCTTTTTAAACTATCAGGCCATTGTGCTAGAAGTCAACAGCAATTTACAACTCTTACCTTCAATTTATCACACTGTTATATCTTGGGATGTAGACGTTCTAAACACATTTCAACGGGTTATCAGTTTCATCTATCAGCTATAGGTCGCACAACATATCATTTTGATACTCAATATTCTTATCAAATCTAGTTCATAAGTTATAGAAATAGAGATTTTCTCAACACGAGGTGTAGCTTACTAACCAATCTTTTCTGACAGACTACCTGTTCACGGGTTTGCCGCTCTCTCCGGTGGCACCTGGAGGTCCAGGAAGACCCTAAAATAAAATAATGTGTATATTTAGAAGACCTATTAAATACTGCAGACATATTTGTGCTCATTTCCTTGATTGATTGAGGTATCAACTCACTTGGAATCCAGGGAGCCAGATGGACCTTGTTCACCTCTCTCTCCAGCAGGACCCTGGAAAGGAAAGGATGTGTCAGTCACCCATGTAACTCTTCCAATCAAAATTAATTAACACCTGAAAAAAGTTTTATTTTAAAAATAATTTTACTTACAGCAGGACCAGGGGGACCCTGTGCACCAGTTTCACCATCTTTGCCAGGAACACCCTGGTTAGGGAATAGAGATTTATTGTGTTAAATATAATTGACATTGACAAGAAATAACATATTTAGAAACTCAATAATTCCCACTAAATCCCATTAATGAGGCTAATTTATACTACTATATGCTGTTACCAGTGGATGGCTCTATACCTTATACTACCTTATACTGTATACCAAGTGAATGGTCTATTACCTTATACTACCTTATACTGTATACCAAGTGAATGTCTCTACTGCCTTATACTACCCTATACTGTATACCAAGTGAATGGCTCTACTATCTTATACTACCTTATACTGTATACCAAGTGAATGGCTCTACTACCTTATACTACCTTATACTGTATACCAAGTGAATGTCTCTACTGCCTTATACTACCCTATACTGTATACCAAGTGAATGGCTCTACTATCTTATACTACCTTATACTGTATACCAAGTGAATGGCTCTACTATCTTATACTACCCTATGCTGTATACCAAGTGAAAAAGTGAATTGCTTTACTACCTTATACTTCCCTATACTTTATATCCAGTGAATGTCTCTACTACCTTATACTGCCCTATACTGTATATCCAGTGAATGGCTCTACTACCTTATACTGCCCTATACTGATACCAAGTGATTGGCTCTATTACCTTATACTGCCCTATATTGTATACCAAGTGAATGGCTCTACTAATATATACCCTATACTGCATACCAAGTGGATGGCTCTACTAACCTTTACTGCCCTATATGTATACCAAGGGAATGGCTTACTACCTTATACTACCCTAACTGTATACCAAGGAATGGCTCTCTACTACCTTATACTGCCCTATACTGTATACCAAGTGATTGGCTCTACTACCTTATACTGCCCTATACTGTATACCAAGTGAATGGCTCTACTAACTTATACTACCCTATACTGCATACCAAGTGGATGGCTCTACTACCTTATACTGCCCTATACTGGATACCAAGTGGATGGCTCTACTACCTTATACTGCCCTATACTGTATACCAAGTGAATGGCTCTACTATCTTATACTACCCTATGCTGTATACCAACTGAATAACCCTGCTTTCTTATATTTTGGCAACACCAATGGTAACTGCCAGACTAGGTTAGCAAAGCTTAATTGGCATATAATAATGTGCATTATTAGTAAGAGACACCAACATAGTGTTATACTGTATTACTGAAACATATTGTGATTAATGAGTAAGACATACACAGGAATTATAGTTTTGTCAACTCCTATATAGAAGGGCCCATTCCTATATGATTCACATGCTGTCTGTCTGTCTGTCTGTGTATCTATCGTCTGCCTGTTGTCTATTGTCCTATTATATATGCCTCCATCCATCAAACAGTAGTGTACATAAAATAATAAATTAAGACTTAAGTGGAGCTCTCACTTGTACTGTATGTTCAATGAAAAGTTTAGGCCTAATGTTTGCTTTCCCCAATCTGCAGTAGTAAGCACAATTACATCTCATGACTTTTTTAGATACTCACAACAGCGCCAGGGGACCAGCAACACCCCTCTCACCAGACTTTCCGGGTTCACCCTGTGAAGGAAGATAGAGAGTATTAAATGGGCCTTTTTACATAAGACACTTGACTAAAATGTATGTTTAATTAAGGGCAGGATACTTACAGCAGCTCCTTTAGGTCCAGGGAATCCCATTACTCCAGATTGGCCTCTGGCACCAGGTGGTCCAGGAGGTCCGGGGCGGCCATCTTGACCAGGGGACCCTAAGTTAAAAGTATAAATCAACATAGATACAAGCTATATTTAATAAAAAGACACACAGATATGAGAAAGGAAAGAATCTTACAGAGGTCCAGTTTTTCCATCAGGTCCAGGGCTCCCAGGGCTTCCAGTTAGACCCTAAGAAGAAGCATATAAAGTAAGCATGGATCACACCACTCGACCAGAAACGAGGAAATGAATGTAGTATAATTATTTATATCATTGTAATAAATGTTCACCTCACTTAGCACCAGGAAGACCGGCTCACCGGGGCGACCAGATTCACCAGAAGATCCTTTGGGACCAGCAGGGCCAACAGGGCCACGTTCACCAGGAGCACCCTGAAGAAGAAGAACATGTTTATAAGCTAAAAGATGGACATATGAAGGACCATAAACATTGCTGTTTTATGTAAATGTCCTGTGTAGATTTGTGGCAAATAAAAGGTTTTAAAAGGTCAGAACAAATTAAAGGATAACTATACTCTAAATTTTACCTTTTTCAAACGGAAAGTCCCTGGGAGGGAGGTTGGATTGATTATTTCTACCTCCCAAAATCATTTTGTTAAGGAGCTACAGCACGTACAGTTTTAATTTGCCAGGTTAGGCCTGGACTATTCCTGTATTAAAGATAGTGCTGAAGCCAGGAGGAAGACTGGCAGAATCAGTTTTCTTTGGGTGGTGCTCCTCACAGAAACAATATTGGGAGGCAGGAATTACCAGTCCTATATGTACCTGTCCCAAGTACTTTTCATTTTAACTGCATTTAAAGAAAAAAAAGCTTTATACACAAGATAGTTCTCCTTTAAAAACGTAGCTAGTTAATTAATGGTGAAGCACAACTAATAATTACTACAGTGTGATTCAATTATAATTCAATTCAATTAATGGCCTCATCCCTGCCAAGATATGCAGGGAGATTCAAAAAAAGTTCTTATCGTTACAAATGGTGCTGATTTTCTCCCACCAATCAGATTATTTAACATTTGAAAGCTAACATCTGATTGGTTAGGGCAAAATAGCACCATTTTTAACGATAAGAACTTTTATTGAATCTCTCTGATGGTATCTTATTTGTTTTTATGAAAATAAACATGTAAAAAATTAGGAGAAACGGTTAAAATAAATTAGCAAGGTGATGATAATCAGAAAACATTTCCAGGGCAATGTAATAAAAGTTCTTATCGTTAAAAATGGTGCTAATTTTCCTCCAACCAATCAGATGTTAGTTCACATTTGAAAGCTAAAATCTGATTGGTTGGGGCAAAATTAGCACTATTTGTGATGATAAGAACTTCTATTGAATTTCAATGTTTGTATTTAATTAATAACAGTGAGAAACGTATCAACAAAGCCCTGTTCTGAGGGCAAATTTTCCCTTAGTTTCATATGAACATCCCTGATAGGATGTTGTAGTTTTACCTAATAAAATCATAAAGCGATACAAATCTCACCTTAGGTCCAGAAGCACCATCAGCACCAGGGAAACCACGGCTACCAGGGGCACCCTATAATAAAATATACAAGAAGACAATATTAATATCAGAGCTGCAGAGAACAGGAGCCTTATTAGCTTCCACTACAATTCATTCTATAATACTGTAGCTTAACCACAAATTCACTCAATAAACTACATTTTAACCCAAAACTGGAAAATTCAACCTTCATATTTTTGTCATTGGGAAGTAAATTTTCACTGTTTCGGGCTGATATTCAAATTTTAACCAACAAAATTCTGAGGTGAAGCTGTTCTTTGTTCCGCGAACTCACAGGCAGACATAACAGGATTGTATACTCTACTAACCTACCCTATATGGTACAAATATGAGGACATTATCCTTAAATAAATGAATCCCATCCTAATGCATAATATCAGTTGTATAGTGATTGGCTAATAAAACAAACTTGGGGTATCAGTTATTTCTTACAATTAAGGGAAATAGGAAATCACAATAATAGTTTTCTTCTAGCAAGTGATGCCCCTTTATCTGGCCCCCTTTATCTGGCAAGTGATGCCCCTTTATCTGGCCCCCTTTATCTGGCAAGTGATGCCCCTTTTATCTGGCCCCCTTTATCTAGCAAGTGATGCCCCTTTTATCTGGCCACCTTTATCTAGCAAGTGATGCCCCTTTATCTGGCCCCCTTTATCTAGCAGTGATGCCCCTTTTATCTGGCCCTTTATCTAGCAAGTGATGCCCCATTATTTGACTGATTTTTTGAATAATGAGAAAACAAAATTTAGAGGCTCAGATTATGGGAATTTTGAATTTTTTTAGGCTATATTCTAGGCTACTTACACGTTCGCAGCAGGTCCGGAAGGTCCAGCGGGTCCAGGTTCACCACGGGATCCCCTCTTTCCTTCTTCACCAGAAGGTCCTGGGGGGCCTTGAACACCTGCGGGGCCCTGTTGGATAACAGCTCAGTAAGAAACAATACTGGCCTAATTAAAACGTTTGCTCGTTGAATGGAGGGAGAAGTTACTTACAGGTTCACCCTTTGCACCAGATTCACCCTTGTTTCCTTGAGCACCAGGTTCACCCTAGAAAGACAGAAAAACCAAAGATGTTATACCAGATTCAAGGACTTTGATTGTCTGAAATCTTTCAAATCTGCTGCCATTGTAAAAGCAATTAACGAAAGTGCACATTGTTATGTTACGGCCGTATTCCGGAATATACCTTATAGCCAAACCTGTAAGAGAAAGATATGGGCAATGGATTCCAATTTAAAAAGAAAGATAGCAACAGAAGCTTACATTGTTTCCTTTGGGTCCAGGAGAACCTGGGGCCCTGAGGTCCAGGAGCACCACGAGCACCAGGGAATCCAGGAGCACCAGCAATACCAGGAGCACCCTATGGAAGAGAACCAACAAATGTGTGAGACCAGCCTATATCTCCATATTCCAGGATTATCTGAGACTAAACTGCTATACAAGGGTCAGAACAGGAAGAAGTCAAGTGTAGAGTGGAAATACAAGGAAAGACACGGTTAAATGGTGATTAAACACGGCAAAAGGTTAAAACAAGTTCTAAAGAAACACCATCACTTACGTAGCTCCCTTGGCTCCAGCTTGACCATCACTTCCAGGGTTTCCCTAGGATATAAAAGATGAACCAGTCAGTCCAGCTGTCCAGCTAATGGGCCTATGACACTGGTAAGAATAAAATTGCCTTTCACTTACAGAGGGGCGGCAGCACCTGCTTGACCAGGAGCACCAGGTTCACCACGAGCACCTTGGGGACCATCTGGACCACGAGATCCTTGAGGACCAGCATCACCCTGATTGAATAAAATATAACTGGATTAACTACTTTTCCCTGTTAATAAAATCTACAATAAGGAATAATGTTAAAAAAACATTATAATGTTATAATTGTGTGTATTCTTCCAGTAAATTCGGGTCACTGTACTTTTAAAGGATTTTACCACCATAAACACCTAATTAGATTGTAAGCTCTATGGGGCAGGGACCTCTTTCCGCATGTTACATGTTGCAAGCACTTGAATATTATTGATGCTCATAACTTGTTTATATATATTAATGTATTTATGATTGTCCCTTTGTACGGCTTTTTATTATTGTACAGCGCTGCACCCCTAGGTGGCGCTATATAAATAAACATATACATACATCAACGAGGGGAACTCTATCACAACTGAAGCTATCAACATCTGTGTTGGGTAAAGGTCAAACTATGTTGAAGATGATCGGAAGTTTACCTTAGGACCAACACCGCCAGGGAAGCCAGGTGGTCCAGATGGGCCAGTTGGACCCTAAAACAAGAACAATGTTGAGAAACATAATTAATGCTAGAAAACTGTATGTAAACATATAACACAGTCAATTCAAAATATTTGCCATCATCCAAATGACTTGCCATAATTTCCGATACTTACTGGAGGACCGGCAGCACCAGGAGCGCCATCGTTTCCACGAGCACCCTAAATGTGGAGAAAGGTTTCTCTGTCAGCTCAGTTTGTAGATAAATCCCCAAATTCCGCTAAATGTAAAATACTCACAGATGGGCGGGGGCTCCAGGAGACCTCTCTCACCAGGGAGACCACGTGGACCTGAATGGGAGAAAGGAAAAATGAACAACTGTATCATTACTGCTGTAATGCTGCATTACTTCAGACAGTGTATTAATACCCCCATTCCACCACACTGCCTATGTAATTATTATTAACATATCTATATACAGTGTATTAATACCCCCATTCCACCACACTGCCTATGTAAATTCTTATTAGTAACATATCTATATACAGTGCATAATACCACCATTCCACCACACTGCCTATGTAAATTCCTATTATTAACATATCTATATACAGTGTATTAATACCACCCATCACCACACTGCCTATGTAAATTCCTATTAGTAACATATCTATATACAGTGTTAATACCACCATTCCACCACCACTGCCTATGTAAATTCCTATTAGTAACATATTATATACAGTGTATTAATACACACCATTCCACCACACTGCCTATGTAAATTCTTATTAGTAACATATCTATATACAGTGCATTAATACCACCATTCCACCACACTGCCTAGTAAATTCCTATTATTAACATATCTATATACAGTGTATTAATACCCACCATTCCACCACACTGCCTATGTAAATTCCTTTAGTAAACATATCTATATACAGTGTATTAATACACCATTCCACCACACTGCCTATGTAAATTCTTATTAGTAACATATCTATATACAGTGCATTAATACCACCATCCACCACACTGCCTATGTAAATTCCTATATTAACATATCTATACAGTGTATTAATACCACCATTCCACACCACTGCTATGTAAATTCCTATTAGTAACATATCTATATACAGTGTATATAAACACCATTCCTCCACACTGCCTATGTAAATAAATTCTTATTGTAACATATCTATATCAGTGTATTAATACCCATTCCACCACACGCCTATGTAAATTCCTTATTAACATATCTATATACAGTGTATTAATACCACCATTCCACCACACTACCTATATAATTCCTATTATTAACATATCTATATACAGTGTATAATACCACCATTCCACCAACTGCCTATGTAAATTCCTATTATTAACATTCTTATACAGTGTATTAATACCACCATTCCACCACACGCCTATGTAAATTCCTATTATTAACATATCATATACAGTGTATATACCACCATTCCACCACACTGCCTATGAAATTCCTATTATTAACATATCTATATACAGTGTATTATACCACCATTCCACCACACTGCCTATGTAAATTCCTATTATTAACATATCATATACAGTGTATTAATACCACCATTCCCCACACTGCCTATGTAAATTCTTATATTAACATATCAATATACAGTGTATTAATACCACCATTCCTACACACTGCCTATGTAAATTCTATTGTTAACATATCTATATACAGTGTATAATACCACCATTCCACCACACTGTCTATGTAAATTCTTATTGTTAACATATCTATATACAGTGTATTAATACCACCATTCATCACAACTGCCTATGTAAATTCTTATTAGTAACATATCTATATACAGTGTATTAATACCACCATTCCACCACACTGCCTATGTAAAATTTATTATTAACATATCTATATACAGTGTATTAATACCACCATTCCACACACTGCCTATGAAATTCTTATTATTAACATATCAATATACAGTGTATTAATACAAACATTCCACCACATTGTCTATGTAAATTCCTATTATAACATATCATATACAGGTATTAATACCACCATTCCACACACTGTCTATGTAAATTCTTATTAACATATCTATATACAGTGTATTAATACCACCATTCCACCACACTGCCTATGTAAATTCCTATTAGTAACATATCTTATACAGTGTATAATACCACCATTCCACCACACTACCTATGTAAATTCCTATTATTAACATATCAATTAACAGTGTATTAATACCACCATTCCACCACATTTCTATGTAAATTCTATTATTAACATATCTATATACAGTGTATTAATACCACCATTCCACCCACACTACCTAAGTAAATTCTTATGTAACATATCTATATACAGTGTATTAATACCCCCATTCCACCACACTGCCTATGTAAATTCTTATTATTAACATATATACAGTGTATTAATACCCCCATTCTACCACATGCCTATGTAAATTCTTATTATTCTATCGATATACAGGTATTAATCCCCCATTCCTACACACTGCTATGTAAATTCTATTATGAACATATCGATATACAGTGTATTAATACACCATTCCACCACACTGCTATGTAAATTCTTATTATTAACATATCTATACAGTGTATTAATACCACATTCCCCACCACTACTATGTAAATTCTTATTATTAACTATCTATATACAGATAATCACCATCCTACACATCCTAGTAATCCTTACGACCTATTAGTAACATATCTATATACAGTGTATTAATACCACATTCCACCACACTGCCTATGTAAATCCTATTAGTAACATATCTATATAAGTGTATTAATACCACCATTCCACCACACTGCCTATGTAATTCCATTAGTAACATATTATATACAGTGTATTAATACCCCCATTCCTACACACTGCCTATGTAAATTCTTATATTAACATACGATATACAGTGTATTATACACCACCATTCCACCACACTGCCTATGTAAATTCCTATTAGTAACATATCAAATACAGTGTATTAATACCCCCATTCCTACACACTGCCTATGTAAATCTTATTGTTAACATATCGATATACAGTGTATTAAACCACCATTCCACCACACTGCCTATGTAAATTCTATTATTAACATATCAATATACGTGTATTAATACACCATTCCACCACACTGTCTATGTAAATTCTATTAGTAACATATCTATATACAGTGTATTAATACCCCCATTCCTACAACACTGCCTATGTAAATTCCTATTAGTAAAACATATCAATTACAGTGTATTAATACCCCATTCCTACACACTGCCTATGTAAATCTTATTGTTAACTATCGATTACAGTGTATTAATACCACCATTCCACCACACTGCCTATGTAAATTCTTATTATTAACATATCGATATACAGTGTATTAATCACCATTCCACCACACTGCCTATGTAAATCTTATTATTAACATATCGTATACAGTGTATTAATACCATTCCACCACCACTGCTATGTAAATTCCTATTCGTAACATATCAATATTTGATATGTTACTAATAGGAATTTACATAGGCAGTGTGGTGGAATGGGGGTATTAATACACTGTATATCGATATGTTAATAATAAGAATTTACATAGGCAGTTGGTGGTGGAATGGTGGTATTAATAAATGTAATCGATATAGTTAATAATAGAATTACATAGGCAGTGTGGGGGAATGGTGGGTATAATACACTGTATATCGATATGTTAACAATAAGAATTTACATAGGCAGTGTGTGGAATGGGGGTATTAATACACTGTATATTGATATGTTATAAATAGGAATTTACACTAGGCAGTGTGTAGGAATGGGGGTATTAATACACTGTATATAGATATGTTACTAATAGAATTTACATAGCAGTGTGGTGGAATGGTGGTATTAAACACTGTATATTGATATGTTAATAATAAGAATTTACATAGGCAGTGTGGTGGAATGGTGGGTTATACACTGTATATCGATATGTAACAATAGAATTTACATAGGCATGTGGTAGGAAGGGGGTATTAATACACTGTATATTGATATGTTAATAATAGGATTTACATAGGCAGTGTGGTGGAATGGTGGTATTAATACACTGTATATCGATATGTTAATAATAAGAATTTACATAGGCAGTGTGTGGAATGGGGGTATTAATACACTGTATATAGATATGTTACTAATAGGAATTTACATAGGCAGTGTGGGGGATGTGGTGGTATTAATACACTGTATATAGATATTAATAGGAATTTACATAGGCAGTGTGGTGGAATGGTGGTATTAATACACTGTATATAGATATGTTACTAATAGGAATTTACATAGGCAGTGTGTGGAATGGTGGTATTAATACACTGTATATAGATTGTTAATATAAGAATTTACATAGGTAGTGTGGTGGAATGGTGGTATTAATACACTGTAATAGATATGGTAATAATAAGAATTTACATAGGCAGTGTGGTGGAATGGTGGTATTAATACACTGTATATGATATGTTCATAATAAGAATTTACATAGGCAGTGTTGTAGGAATGGGGGTATTAATACACTGTATAATGATATGTTAATAATAAGAATTTACATAGGCAGTGGTGGAATGGGGTATTAATACACTGTATATTGATATGTTAATAATAAGAATTACATGGCAGTGTGGTGGAATGGGTGGTATTAATACACTGTATAAGATATGTTAACAATAAGAATTTAATTCGGTAGTGTGGTGGAATGGTGGTATAATACACTGTATATAGATATGTAATAATAGGAATTTACATAGACAATGTGTGGAATGGTGGTATTAATACAGTATATTGATATGTTAATAATAGGAATTTACATAGGTAGTGTGGTGGAATGGTGGTATTAATACACTGTATATAGATATGTTAATAATAGGAATTTACATAGGCAGGGTGGTGGAATGGTGGTATTAATACACTGTATATAGATATGTAACAATAGAATTTACATAGACAGTGTGGGGAATGGTGGTATTAATACACTGTATTAGATATGTTAATAATAGGAATTTAATGACAGGATGTGGTGGAATGGTGGAGTTAATACACTGTATATTGATTGTAATAATAAGAATTTACATAGGCAGTGTGGTGGAATGGTGGTATTAATACACTGTATATAGATATGTTAATAATAAGAATTACAAGGCAGTGTGGGGGAATGGTGGTATTAATACACTGTATATAGATATGTTACTAATAAGAATTTACATACAGTGAGTGTGTGGGAATGGTGGTATTAATACACTGTAAAGATATGTAACAATAAGAATTTTACATGGCAGTGTGGTGGAGGTGGGTATTAATACATGTATATAGATCTGTTAACAATAGGAATTTACATAGGCAGTGTGGTGGAATGGTGGTATTAATACACTGTATATCGATATGTTAATAATAAGAATTTACATAGGCAGTGTGTAGGAATGGGGGTATTAATACACTGTATATAGATATGTTACTAATAGGAATTTACATTATTAATACCACCATTCCACCACACTCTGCCTATGTAAATTCTTATTATTAACATATCAATATACAGTGTATTAATACCACCATTCCTACACACTGCCTATGTAAATTCCTATTGTTAACATATCTATATACAGTGTATTAATACCACCATTCCACCACACTGTCTATGTAAATTCTTATTGTTAACATATCTATATACAGTGTATTAATACCACCATTCCATCACACTGCCTATGTAAATTCTTATTAGTAACATATCTATATACAGTGTATTAATACCACCATTCCACCACACTGCCTATGTAAATTCTATTATTAACATATCTATATACATGTTTAATACCACCATTCCACCACACTGCCTATGTAAATTCTTATTATAACAATCAATATAGTGTATTAATACAAACATTCCACCACATTTTCTATGTAAATTCCTATTATTAACATATCTATATACAGTGTATTAATACCACCATTCCACCACACTGTCTATGTAAATTCTTATTGTTAACAATATCTATATACGGTATTATTAATACCACCATTCCACCACACTGCCTATGTAAATTCCTATTAGTAACATATCATATACTATATCAGTATTAATACCACCATTCCACCACACTACCTATGTAAATTCCTATTATTAACATATCAATATACAGTGTATTAATCCCACCATTCCACCACATTGTCTATGTAAATTCCTATTATTAACATATCTATATACAGTGTATTAATACCACCATTCCCACCAACTACCTAAGTAAATTCTTATTGTTAACATATCTATATACAGTGTATAATACCCCCATTCCACCAACTGCCTTGTAAATTCTTATTATTACCATATCAATATACAGTTTATTAATACCCCATTCCTACCACACTGCCTATGTAAATTCTTATTATTAACATTCGATAACAGTGTATTAATACCCCCATTCCTACACACTGCCTATGTAAATTCTTATTATGAACATATCGATATACAGTGTATAATACCACCATTCCACCACACTGCCTATGTAAATTCTTATTATTAACATATCTATATACAGTGTATTAATACCACCATTCCACCACACACCTATGTAAATTCTTATTATTAACATATCTATATACTGTATTAATACACCATTCCTACCACCTGCCTATGTAAATTCCATTAGTAACATATCTATATACAGTGTATTAATACCACCATTCCACCACACTGCCTATGTAAATTCCTATTAGTAACATATCTATATACAGTGTATTATACCACCATTCCATCCACACACCTATGCCTATGTAAATTCCTATTAGTAACATATCTATATACAGTGTATTAATACCCCCATTCCTACACACTGCCTATGTAAATTCTTATTATTATATCGATATACAGTGTATTAAACCACCATTCCACCACACTGCCTATGTAAATTCCTATAGTAACATATCAATATACGTGTATTAATACCCCCATTCCTACACACTGCCTATGTAAATTCTTATTGTTAACATATCGATATACAGTGTATTAATACCACCATTCCACCACACTGCCTATGTAAATTCTTATTATTAACATATCAATATACAGTGTATAATACCACCATTCCACCACCTGTCTATGTAAATTCCTATTAGTAACATATCTATATACAGTGTATTAATACCCCTCACATTCTACCACTGCCTATGTAAATTCCATTAGTAACATATCATATACAGTGTATTAATACCCCCTTCCTACCACCTGCCTATGTAAATTCTTATTGTTAACATTCGTATACAGTGTATTAATACCACCATTCCACCACACTGCCTATGTAAATTCTTATTATTAACATATCGATATACAGTGTATTAATACCACCATTCCACCACACTGCCTATGTAAATTCTTATTATAACATATCGATATACAGTGTATTAATACCCCCATTCCACCACACTGCCTATGTAAATTCCTATTAGTAACATATCAATATACAGTGTATTAATACCCCCATTCCTACACACTGCCTATGTAAATTCTTATTGTTAACATATCGATATACAGTGTATTAATACCACCATTCCACCACACTGCCTATGTAAATTCTTATTATTAACATATCGATATACAGTGTATTAATACCACCATTCCACCACACTGCCTATGTAAATTCTGATCATTAACATATTGATATACAGTGTATTAATACCCCCATTCCTACAACACTGCCTATGTAAACGCTGTACTGCTGACCTATGTTCATTTTTTAGACCTGAGTACCCCCTCTATTGGCTAATGATTGTTTGGTGCTAACACAGACCTGACAAAGTAAGGCCACATGGGCCCTTTGCCTGCCCTTAACTGGCCCCTCAATACTAGACCTAGACCCCAAAAATAAACGTAAAATAATGTTCATTGATTGTCTGAGCTGGATAATTTGTTTTAATAAAAACAAATAATGAAGTTATCAAGTGATTGACTGAATTTTATTGAATGGATCTAAAAGATGACATAACTTTCTACCAAAGTCCATCCACCAACTAGGAATGTATTCATCTATTTCCAAAATCCAGTTTTACAATCTCTCTATGAGAACTGAGTTGAAACCTATTGGTCCGGCCCTTAACGACAGTTCAACTTCCTTATGTAGTAGGTAGTTTTATTGCATATATAAATTATAAATATTTACAGAAAACTGAACCTGGGGCTAGATTATTCTGCAGTTCCTTCCTCAAACCATTAGGGCTTCTTAGGGTACATTGCATTAAATGTGTTCACTTTGTACAAGTATAAGAGCTTTGGTACTTACCACTTGCCCAGGAGCACCATTCTCACCAGGGGCGCGGTTCACCCAAATAAAGAGCATTGCAAATCTTTAATGGAAAGTCCAAGACGTGAGGCAGTTGAGATTTATCCGTATATGTTGTTTTTTTGTACCTTTGGTCCGCAGGGCCAGTGTCACCCTTGGCACCATCAAGACCATTGAAGCCCTGGGCAGAAAAAAGAAGAAGATATAGAGCATTTATTAAATGGCCATTGGTTTGTAGACAGTTGACAATACAAGTTGAATATGTTTTGTGCTACTCACTCTGTGTCCCTTCATGCCTGGAAGTCCGGCAGTTCAGGAAGACCACGGCACCCTGTAAAATGGATTAGGAAGATTCAGTGATGGCAGGACTTTTATCCTCCCAATCCTTTAGCAAGATGTGTTGACTATAAAGTATGCCATGGTTTTTTATACTCTAAAATGCAGAGAGGCTCTTACCTGGGTCCAGGGGGTCCGCGCTCACCAGGGCGGCCTGGTTTTCCCTTCACCCTATTGGATAAAAGAATATTTAAAGTTGTTTTAATGTGTAACGTCTGACAGTCTCACTAGACATGAGATAGGCTATGGTGCCTAATAAAATGTTATCATATAAAAGGCCATCTTGTTCTTTAATCAATGTAAAAAAAAACTGTACATCTTCCAACTGTCACATAACCTTGAATCTACTCTACATGCAAATAGTAGTCTGAATCGGGAATGCTCAAGGCTTTAATGTATCACTGGACAGTGCTATTAGCACACACACTGGTATAAGTGGAAGGCAGGTTTCAAAAGGGAGTAAGCAATTTTCTTTACATATCTTTAATATATAGGACAGCTGATCATATATACAGGTGCCTCCAGGTCACCAGCTCCTTCCACTGTGTCTTTAAATCTGTAAATCCCATACAGAATTACAAACATATTTAATGAATCAATTCAACCAATTCCCCGGCACACTGTACTTGAATTATATCAATTTATTTTCAACGTTTCAATGTCTCGCAGGACGTCTTCATCAGTTTTCCGGTCAGATGCCCTGATGGACATCCTGCAAGACCCCGAAAATTGCAAAATAAAATAATTCAAGTACATTGTTCCCGGGAATTGGTTAATTGATTCATTAAATATGTTTGTAATTCTCTATGTGAGTCTAACTTGAAGCAATGGTTTAGTTTCTAATAGCAGCCATAATTTATTAAAATAATAATAAATACACTGGTGTTATTAGGGTTGGCTGCTTGACATTCGTATTGCTGAACATGGTGAGGTGCAGTTCATACATATCTATATATTGATTAAAATGCATTGATGTGCTTGTGCATTAGTAACTATTTTCAATGACTAATAGAGTTTGGAGTTCCCTTGATCAGGTTTTTTTTTCTTCTGGTATGAAATTCATATTAGTCTCCTGATGATAATAGTATTATAATAATAAACTTTCACAACCGTGGTCTCTACAGCTGACATAGGCTTAATAAACTGGGCACTTTATGACATTAATTTGGTGCATACTTACATCTTCTCCGTCTTTCCAGGAGGTCCACCTGGACCACTGGGTCCCATAGCTCCCTACAATACAACAAACACAATGTTTAGTAAGAGGGTTACAGGTGATATTTGTGTTAACATTCAGTTGTAGAAATGCTGATGGGAAGATTGTTATTGTCATTTTAGTGGTTTTGACCTATAACATAATTTTCTAATGTTCTTTTGTTTATACTACCTCCAATATAAGGACCTTATAGATATACTACACAGTTCTAGATACACTACACAGGTATAGCTACACCACACAGTATAGCTACACCACACAGTTATAGATACACTAAACAGGTATGATAAACCTGCAGGATTATATACACCACGCAGATATAGATACACCACGCAGGATATATACACCAACCAGGTATAGACCTACACAGGTATACAGGATACACTCAACGGTATATATATATATACTACACAGGTATAGATACACCCCATATATATATATCTGCAAACCATGCAGATATATATAGATACACCAAAGGATTATATACACCACACAGTATAGATACACCAAGCAGATTATATACACCACACAGGTATAGATACACAAGCAGGATAATATACACCACACGGTATAGATACACCAAGCAGGATTATATACACCACACGGTATGATACCCCAAGAGTATATAACACCACACAGTATAGATACCCCACCAGGATATAATACACTACACAGGTATAGATACACCAAGCAGGATTATATACACCACACAGGTATAGATACACCAGCAGGTTTATATACACCACACAGGTATAGATACACCAAGCAGGATTATATACACCACACGGGTATAGATACACCAAGCAGGATTATATCACCACACAGGTATAGATAGACCAATCAGGATTATATACACCACACAGTATAGATACACCATGCAGGATTATATACACCACACAGGTATAGATACACCATCAGATTATATACACCACACACGGGTATAGATACACCAAGCAGATTATTAACACCACACAGTATAGATACACCAGCAGGATTATAAACACCACACGGTTAGATACACCAAGCAGGATTAATACACCACACAGGTATAGATACACCAAGCAGGATTATATACACCACACAGGTATAGATACACCAGCAGATTATAAACACCACACAGGTATAGATACACCATGCAGGATTATATACACCACACGGGTATAGATACACCAAGCAGGATTATATACACCACACAGTATAGATACACCAAGCAGGATTATATACACCACACAGGTATAGATACACAAGCAGGTTATATATACCACACAGGTATAGATACACCAGCAGGATTATATACACCACACGGGTATGATACACCCAAGCAGGTTATATACACCACACAGGTATAGATAGACCATCAGGATTATACACACACAGGATAGATACCCATGCAGGATTAATACACCACACAGGTATAGATACACCAAGCAGGATTATATACACCACACAAGTATAATACACCATGCAGGTTATATACACCACCACACAGGTATAGATACACCAAGCAGGATTATATACACCACACAGGTATAAATACACTACACACCGGTATGATACACTTGCAGACTATATACACCACTCAGATATAAATACACCAGGCAGGTAAAAGTAAACTGAAACAGACTTCG